>JANHAO010013409.1:0-15874 GCA_026873985.1 Saraca asoca
AGGCAAAAGAAAGAATACCTCAGGCTATTTATAGACCCGCTCAGCCCTTCAAAGAATCCAGAGGAAATCTGGCCAAATCTTCATCAAACGGCCCAAAACGAGCGGTAGTGCCATGCCAATGGCCAAAAATGGCAAACAGGAGAAAGTATGGCCTAAAGCAAAAATGGAAAGATATTTGACAAGACACTTCGATCAAAGAAGGACACTGGTTGAATATACGAAACCAGCCTCGAAAATATGCAACTCCCAGTCCGTGAAGCACACCGAGAGTTAGGGGGCTTATGTTGTATACTAAAATTGGCCTCGCAAGGACGAGTCCCCGAGGAAACGAAGACCAGTCCTTGCGCTTAAGCAAGAAGCTTTCGGGAGCTTCGGTCGAACTAACAGATAACAACAATGGTAAAATAATTACAAGTGCCAAGCCCAGCATCGCTCGTCACGATAAAATGAAGCTACGAAGTACGGTCCAAGGAACCATACCCCAGCGACAATGCGACTCAGCGATAAGAGCTCAAGGGTCAACTCGGCATAATAGTTGATCGCTCTACTCGCACTCGCTCCCTCGTTGTAACGACTCTCACGGCATCTCCAATGCAAGGAACTCTTGCTTGAAATAGCAGAATATCTTGCTCGACGCGGTAATGGCTATAAGCCTACATGTCGGCCTGAGAAGCCTACTTCCACAACCTATAGATAGAATGTGGTCTTTTCATTATCTATTCACATTTATTTGATATAATACAACTGTAGCTAGTAATTAATGCATGTAACCACTCCTTCCTCTATAAATAGGATTGCATTGTTAGCAGAGGGGCGAGGAGGCAATCTTGTAAGTAGAACTCCTGCAAATTATTCAATATCAATAAAAATCTCCGCCGTGGACATAGGGTCCGGTACCACCCGGATTTAGCCGAACCACATTAAAAACCACTATCTCTATCCCTCCTGGCTCACCTTTCACAACCCTTCAAAGGCGGCATTGATTCCCGAAACTCACATTTGGTTGACTGAAGTTCTGGTCCTCCGCATGAACCGAATTTCACCGTCACCAGTAATAATGGTTGAAAAGCTAATAATAATGGCCATAAAGAAAACTTCGAAAAGAAGAACATGAAATAGAATGACCGCAATATGGTTAGATTAGAATACTTTGACATAAAGAAGAAAGAATTCAAAATGTTGACCAAATTAATGATAACATACAAATCCTAGTACACCTAAACCACTTTTGACTTTTTTACAAAGATCAAAATGTAATATTCAGTTCCTAATTGAACAGTTGCTGAATCAAATAGGAGGGTAAGGTATTTATTCAAGTTATAGAGGTGTGTTTCTAGAATTAATGAATTAGATAGAGCCCCCAAAAGATTTAAATTGCCAAAATTTACCATATTTTCTAGTAAAGATAATCAATCGACAATTGAACATGTAGCTAGATTTAGCATTGTGTGTTAAGAGCTCGTAGGAAATGAATATTTGAAAATAAAATTTTTCCTTTCTTTAACCAAAACCACTTTTGCCTTGTATTTAGGTTTATCACCAAATTCTATGCATTCTTGGGCATAGTTGGAGAAATTATTCCATGATCAATTCTACAAGGGTGAGATAAGAATTGGGCAAATCAATTTATGAAGTATAAAAAAGTTGCCTATGGAAAGTGTTGATGAATACCCACACCAGTTCAGGCAAATGAGGAGTTATTGTTTTACTTAGATAGCGGAATTTGATATAATTAAAATTACTATAATAGGTCTTGATTATGCAAATAGAAAATGATTGATAAATTAGCAAATAACTAACATGTCTCAATTAGTCGAGAAAGTGAGGCAAATTAAGCAATTGCATAATGATAAGGAGATGAGAATTAGGAAAATTTTCAATCAAAAAAGAAAAAGCAACTTATGTTGAAGAAGAAGAAATAAAGGACAAAAGTGAAATATATCTGGCCGAATTAAAACCTAGTACTCCATATATTTGTCCTTTGCAAAAAAGTATAGAAATGAAAGATAAGACGGGCAACATAAATAAGAAAAACTATTCTTTTGACATAAATAAAGTAGATGAAATTTTGTATATTTTTCCAAAAGATAAACAAATAAAATTATCTAATGGGCACATGGTTTTGACTAAGGAAGAAGTCAAAGACCAAAAATACTACAAATATCATAATATGTTTAGTCATACTACTAATATTTGTGTATGTTTCAAGGATACATTCAAAAAGGTAATCAAACATGGACATCTTAGGTTCGTGGATAAAAGAAAAGATATGGTCATAAACAAGGACCCTTTTCCTACAAGTGTAAATTAGGCTAGACCAAACAAAGTGAACGTGATGACTATCAATGATTATGATTTGAAATAAGCAAAACTAAAAAAGAAGAAACAAGGAATTGGCAAATCATTTAAAAACTAAAGTTCAAAAGATGAAAATCGACATGGTCTATGTGTTGCTAATGGATTTTTCAACAAACCTCGAACAAGATTCCACTAATGATTTCTATGATGAAAATGGTTGCAAGGAGATAGTCATGTTAGATCTAATGCCAAGAGATCATTTATGACCTTTACACATAAAGGCATGTGTTGATGGATGTGGTGCACTGGTAAATCTAATGCCAAGAGCAACTTTAGTCGAACTAAAAAAATCCACCAAAGATTTAGTGCCATCAAACATTGTGACATTAGACTTCAATAGAAAAATGTTAGCATCTAAAGGAGTGATTTGAAAGTTGACTTTGTATCCTTGATAGACCCTTTTCTTGGTGGTTCCATCCAAATCAAGTTACAACCTGCTACTAGGTCAAGATTGGATCCATGAGATTGGTATTGTACCCTCAACAGTTCACCAAAGGTTAGTGCTATGGACTAATGCTGGTCGATTAGAAAGCATCCACACTGATGATAGTCTCTATTATGTCTAGTAGTGCAACACCAAATTTGAAATTTTAGTCTAACCTATAATGGTTGAAGGTGATTTCGACCTAGAAATAGTTGGCATTTGCATTCTAAGTTGATCAAAATTTTCTATGATCCCAAAGGCCATAAATTCAAGTTTGGCCCATATAAATAATGAATGATATGCAAAAGTAATTAGTTTGATTTTCACCTACATGGTCAAGCAAAAAGAGGAAAGAATGCTCCCATATTGTATTTATGATGATATCCCACTTAAATTTCTTAATTCACTTTTAAGACACAAATATAAGAAAGTTAAAGTCCAAGAACCATTAAAGGAAGTGAATTTATGGACTAGGTATGAAAAAAGGCAAACATTCATTAGTGCATTATTACCCAAAGTCAAGAAAACAAAAATAATTCAAGTATTGAAAGAGTAAGTAGACTATTTTGCATGGAATTATGAGGAAATGTTAGGTTTAAGTCAAATTTTAGTCGAACATAGGTTACCAATCAAGGAAGGATTTTGGTCACAAAAACAAGCTCCTAGGCATTTTGCCCCTTATGTAACCCATAAAATCTAGGAAGAAATTGAAAGACTGATCAAGACCAACTTCATACAAAACACAAGATATGTCGAATGGATTTCAAATGTGGTTCCAATAATGAAGAAGAACAAAAAACTTAGGGTATGCACTAACTTCAAAAACTTTAATGACATAACACCAAAACCTGAATATCCCATGCCGATAGTTGACATGCTTGTGATTCTGTTTTAGGACCTTTTGTAGTTAGCTTCATGGATGGAAATGTTGGATATAATCAAGTCTACATTATAGAAGGTGACACATTGAAAACAACATTAAGATGCCCTGGAGTAATAAGGACATTTGAATGGATAGTCATACCTTTTGGCTTAAAAAATGTTGAAGTTAGAGCAACTTATCAAAGAGCCATGAATACCATTTTCCATGATGTGATTGGAAAAACTGTAAAAGTTTACATTGACGATGTAGTAGTCAAAGCTAAGTCTTGCAAGGAATATATCAAAAATTTCATTCAAGCCTTTGAGCAAATACGTCAGAATAATTTAAAGAAGAACCCTTTAAAATATACATTTGGTGCCTTTGTAGGTAAATCCTGGCCCATAAAAAAGTGATCAAAGTCAGCAAAAACAATGCCAAGACAATCTTAAAAACTATTACTCCAAGAAACAAGAATGAATTACAAAGTTTCATCGCCAATGTGAATTTCCTTTGATGTTTTATTTCTAATTTTTCTGGTCAAACAAAGATATTTTCACCTTTACATTAACTAAAAACAATGGAGAAATCATGTTGGAAGGAGTGCCATCAATAAGCATTTGAAGAAATCAAGAGATATCTAATATCACCTCTTGTAATGTCATCGCTTGTGTCCAAAAAGCTGCTTAAACTATATTTGTCAACTTTTGATGATGTAATTGGTTGTTTTCTAGCCCAGGATAGTGAGATAGGTGTAGAAACAGGCTTTTCTATTTTTTTAAGGTTTTTAATGCAGTAGAATAAAAATATTCAGCAATAGAAAAATTATTTTTGTCATTATATTACTCTTTTGCAAAGTTGCACTGTTATTTGTTGCTAGTTAGTGCTCACATTATTGCAAAAACTAACATTCTAAAATATATGCTATCAAAACCATTTGTCCATGGACGAATCAGAAAATGAGCACTAAGCTTGACAAAATTTTCATTACAATGCATTTTGTTAAAGGCCATCAAAAGATAATTAGTCATCAATTTCATAGCCAAACATCACAAAAAGAATTCTAACTCTGTGGGCATAAAACCTGAGAAATTGTATTTTGATGACTCTTATCATAAAGGAGGTTCAGGTATAGGAATTTCAATCATTACACTAGAAAAGAAACTAGTCAAATTCTTGTTTACATTGAGCAAAAAAATGTTCTAATGATCAGAGTGAATATGAAGCATTAATAGTCATCCTAGAATATCTATTGGATCAAGGAGTATAGTGTGTCAAGATTTATAATCACTCCCAGTTAGCCATGAAACAGATTTCACAAGAATATAAATGTTTAAATATGAGGTTAGTGAAATATTTGGCAAAAACATTTAAGCTTTTGAAAAGATATGAAGACACAATAATAAAACTTGTACCAAGGTAAGAAAATGAGAAAACCAACAAATTGGCTGAAATTACCTCTGGGTATAAGATCTATATAGGTAAATCTACAAATTAATTCAACGACACACTTTCCTTCAAACCTTTGAAACTCAAGAAGGATGCTACAATGAAACTATAACCATTACATCCATAGATTGGAGAATACCATTGATAAATTATTTGTCTAACCCTTCCACATTAGTCAATAAAGTATTAGGGTAAGAGCTATTAAAATTGGTCTAATAGATGGATCCCTTTACAAGAAAGTTTTAAGGGTAATTGTTAAAATGCTTGGGTGATAGAGAATCATTATCAAAATTGAGCAAAGTGCATGAAGGAATTTCTAGCACCCATCAAGTTGGTGTAAAAAAGAAATAGGCCCTTATTCAATGAGATTTCTATAGGCCCAATGTTGATGGTCAAATTTGATTCTGGGCCAAACTCCAGTCAATCGAGATTAGTTCTTGAACCCCAAGGTATTTTCTGGTTAATGAGATGAGAAATGAAGATGGTGGAGAGGAAGAATAGCAATGGCAGAAAGTGTTTTTAATGTGGTTTGGCTAAATTTGAATGGTATCGAACCCTATGTCCACGACGGAATTTTATTAGTTTGAAAGAAAAGTTTTTATAGAGCTTTTTCTTAGCTATCTTAGCCTTTCTTCTCTTCCCCTCTCTTCCCCTCTCTTACACTATTTTCTATTTATAGAGGAAGAAAGGTTACATTTAATGATTACAAGTTGCAATTCTGTTACATCAAATAATAAATGTAAAAGACAAAAGAACTCCTACAATCTGGCTCTTGCAAGCTACTTTCTACAGGGTAGGTTCCTTTGGTCGGCTGAAATTGAGGCTTGATATGAGCCTGTCTGGAGTTCCATTTTGCCAGGTCAAGTTCTGTTGACATCAGAATTTGGTTTATACAAAGAGTCCCAGATTCTGGCCAACAGGGGATGAGTTCTGGGATCCTATACTGCTTTTGAAGCGCAAAGGGGGCAAAGGGAGAGGAAGAGGCTCGACACAGTGTTTTTAAATCCGTGTGGCACCGAACCCTACGTCCACAGCAGTGATTTCATTAATATGAAGAATTATTTGTATAGAGTTTTGGCTTATAATATGCCAGCCTCCCTTTTTTTTCTTCTAACAATGTAATCCTATTTATAGAGGAAGAAGGAGATACATGCATTAATTACAAGCTATAGTTGTGTTACATCAAGATATAAATGGAAAAGATAATAAAAGCTAAAATTCGATTGCTACAGGATGTGGGCTACAGGATGGGTCCCTCTTGTCATCTAAGGACTTGTATCTGCAAGCATCTTCTACTCGATGTGGTCCTACCATGCAGGGTGTTCATCATCCCGAGCTGAGGTTCCTTGCTTGGGGTCGCTAGAGGAGGTCACTGTAGCGAGCTCGATGCCGCTATAGCAAGGTAGTGAGCTCAAACAGGACGGCCGATTACTTGACGAGCTAGTCTTATGATCACCTTGTTGTGTCGCTATTTGGAAGCGAGTAAGGTAGAGTTTGCTGGGCATCTTCGGCGAGCCGAACGATTTGACCTCTGACGGGTTTGGATATGTTGCTTTCTTCTAAGGCTATTTTTCACCTATAACATGAGCCCCCCAACTCTCAGTTTGCTTTGCGAATTGGGAGTTGTAAGTTTTTTTAGGCTCGATTTGTATCTTCAGTCAGCGTCCTTCGTTGATCAAAGTGTCATTTCAGACATCTTTTCACTCTGCTTTAGACCATACTTTCTTTAGTGTGCCATTTTTAGCCATTGGCAAGGCATTACCGCTAGTTTTAGGCTGTTGGATGAAGATCAGCTGGATGTCTTCTGGATCCTTTAGGGAACTGAGCAGGTCTTTTTATACCTGTGGGGTTTTTCCCTTTTTCCTCAGAAGAGTTCGAATGGATGAGGCTGAAGAGCCCCCTATGTTTCTATTGGCTTTGCTTCTGACGAAGCTTGTCGAAGCATGGATGGTCTATTACAGAGTGTCGGGAGGCATGGATAGCCTATTGCACATGGCTTCGCTGCAGGATCCATCTGTTGGGCTCCTGGGGAGTCTTGTGCAGATCTTAGATGATCTCCTCCCGGTGTTGCTTGTGAGCTACTGCTTGGCCAGCCAGCTTCTTATGACTTTTTGATTTGCTCTGGTCTAGCTCTGGTAGACATGCTGGAGGAATACAAGCAGAAGCAGCTGGAGGTCACTGTCCTTCTTGTAGGCGTGAGCTCACTGACTGGTAGTGCCAGGTCTTTGCTTCTTGCCTTTGTTTCTGCATTTCTTCTTTTGATGCAATTCTTCCTTTTTGAGCGAGGTCTTTTTGGTTGTATGAGCTTTTCTTTCCTTTTGAATGTTGTACTAGATGCTTTGTGCATTGCTATATGTAAATTTCTCATGGTTAATGAACTCTCTCTTTGGCCAATCAGTCATGCTTTATCTTTCTGGTTACTTAATCTGTTGTGCATGAGAGTGGGGTCACATGCGAGTTACGCTTGAGAAATCTCATTTAAGCTATGAGAGTTCATCTACACGAGAGTCACGATTTTTCATCTGCATGCTAGATGCGGATGCTCAATTGCATGAAAACTGCAATGATCTAGTTTTAGCATCCTTGCACTATAATGGGTTGATAGCCTATCGTTGAGTTTGAACGCATCGCTTAGGTAGGTTCTGGGGCCGTCTCACCCTCGATCTTATTTCGTTGTGGCAAGGTGATAACTCGTCACCAGGTAGCGTCATATGTTTGTACCATTGCAAGCTCATTGCTTAGTCTCGTAGTAAGCCTGTTGCTCAGTGGGATAGCAAGCTTATTCCTCAGTCTCGTAGCAAGTTCGTTGCTCAACGAGGCAGCAAGCTTATTGCTCAGTCCCACAGTAAGCTCATTGCTCAGTGAGATAGCAAGCTCATTGCTCAGTCCCACAGCAGGCTCATTGCTCAGTGGTCGGGGAATTCACTCCCTTAGTCATAATTGGAATGTGGCTTGCTTTGGATGTATCGACGGGGTACGCCTTGTGCCGTCTCACCCTCGGATAAATCCTTGCAATGGTGGAGTGAAAACTCTTTGTCTAGACAATGCCTTTTTTGGCCAATCGGCAACTTATATTGATCCAGCATGTAGTAGTTGATACAACTATCGCCATTGATAACAAATGAGTGTTACAGAATTAGAATATGGTTCTGATGGAGGGCTCAGACTCTTGGGTGGCAACTTGCTAAGCCTGTTGAGCACGCTGTCCAGGTGATCCTACCACATAATCCTGTAGTCGGCCTCTTCTAATGAGGTTTTCGATGGTGTCTTTTAGCCCCTGACATTCTGAGGTGGCATGTCTAACCTCATTGTGGTAAGCACAAAATCTACTTTGGGCTCTGGACATGGTGGGTACCCTCATTGGTTTGGGCTTTTCGAAGTCCTCGTTATGTCTCTCTATGGCAAAAATTCTATCTTGTGTATCCGACAGGATGCTGTAGCTTTCAAAGTGACCTTCGGGGTCGCCATGGCTTCGCCTTCTTAGCGAGGTGAGGAGTGGGGTCATCGTGATTCTCGCTACCCCTCATTTTGCTTAGGATGGGGCTATTGGGGCCCGCTCTATGCTTGTATTCCTCTGTTCCGAAGGTCTCTTCCCATCTTATTTGTTTGGTAGCTTGCTCATAGAATTCAATGAGGTCTCGAGCTGGGGACTTGTAGAGGCTTCGGTACAATTTTCTGTCTTTGCCAAGTTCCACTGAGAACACTATTAAAATACTTTCCTCCGAGGTATTCTCCACGGAGTTGGCTCATGCCTGAATCGGACTATGTAGTCTTTGAGCAATTTGTCTTTGTGCTAAAAGATCATTGCAAGATGGCAAGGGGTGCAAGTTATTTCTTTAGCGCTCAGTATTGATCGACGAACTTCCTTTGGCAATCTTCCCAACTGTTGAAGCTGTGTGCTGGGAGGTTTCTAAACCATGCCCGTGGTATACCTCCGAGCGTAGCTGGGAAGACGCGACATTTGATCAAAGGGTCGCTCGTTTGCAAGTCCATCTGGATGTTGAATTCATCCAGGTGGTCGCACGGGTCATGATTACCATCATACAGTTTGATCACAGGCACTTTGAGTTTCTGCGGGAGGGGTTGCGTCTCGATCTTCACAGAAAATGGAGAGCTTTCCTCATGGCAAGGCTGGTGGCTTTGGGATTGCGGATGCTCTTCTAGCCATTCGAGCCTGGGAGGATTTCCTCCATTATTTGGTTGTGTGTCTCAGACTGAGGGGTGTAGCTTCCTACTCATTGCGAGCCCCCTAATTGTTGACTATCATAATCTTCATGAGTTTCCTTCTGAGCCTCTTTACGAAGCTACTGGGGCTATCCCATGATTTATTCTTATCTTTTTGTGCTCTGAACTTGGGCCTGTACCAGCACTTTGACGGCTTTAGCTAGCTCTCTTACTATGCTTTCGAATGCTAGATGGGGTTGGCCAGACATTTGTGCCTCTTGAGTTTCAGGAGCAGTAGTAGACTGTTGGTGAGCCCCTGCAACGGGAGTGTTCATCGGCTAGAGGGCTAGAGTATTTGAGCTCCGGGTGGTTGTTCCTCTTGCCATTGTTAAGCTACAATGGAGACTTCAGATAGCAGATGGATCCCCACAGATGGCACCAAAATGATGACATTGGAATTTGATTTATACGAATAGTCCTAGATTCCAGCCAATGGGGGATGAGTTCTGGGATCCTATACTACTTCCGAAGTGCAAAGGGGCAAAGAGAGAGGAAGAGGCATGGCACAGTGTTTTTAACGTGGTTTAGCTAAATCCGGGTGGCACCAAACCCTACGTCCATAATAGAGATTTCATTAATATAAAGAATTGTTTGTACAGAGTTTTAGCTTATAATATGCCAGCCTCTCTTTTTTTTCTTCTAACAATGTAATCCTATTTATAGAGGAAGGAGGAGATACATGTATTAATTACAAGCTACAATTGTGTTACATCAAGATATAAATGGAAAAGACAATAAAAGCTAAAATTCGACTATTGTAGGATGTGGGCTACAGGATGGGTCCCTCCTGTCGGCTGAGGACTTGTATCTGAAAGCATCTTCTGCTTGGTGTGGCCTTACCATGCAGGGTGTTCGTCATCCTGAGCTGAGGTTCCTTGCTCGGGATCGCTAGAGGAGGTCGCTGTAGCGAGCTTGGTGCTGCTGGAGCGAGGTAGCAAGCTCGAACAAGACGATCAATTGCTTGATGAGTTGGTCTTATGATCACCTCGCTGTGTTGCTATCTGGAAGCGAGTGAGGTAGAGTTTGCTAACCTCTAGCGGGCTCAGATCTGTCACTTTCTTCTAAGGCCATTTTTTGCCTATAACAAGTTCCTTCTCATGGAACCTTTGCCAAATGAGATGCTTTATCACACAAATCGAGATTCCTGATGCGGGATCATTGCTATTTTTCGAGCAGCGAGGTCGGACTTGAGGCCAGTGGGATGAGCTCGAGTTACGTGCGAGTTGGGACTTAGCAGAGTGATTTGTCGAACAAGCGAGCCAGGACCTCATGCTTTCATCTTCAACAAACTGGATGTCCTCTAGCACAGACTTGGCTTCTGCTAGGCCTTTGGCCTACTTTTATGAGACCATTTTTCACCTAAACACCCAAGAACATGATCAAGGATTACACTAATATACTAGGGGCTATGAAGAATGCTAAAAGCTTAGGCCAATTCAAAGAATACCAGTAGTTGAACTCAATTATATACTAAAACCATGGCTAGTCAGAGGTTAAGCAATAGATTTAATCAGGAAAATATACACTCTTTATCCTCCAAAGGACATCACTAAATATCATGTACAAGGAGATAAAGCAATCCAATGTGACCAGTTTTGTGGAACATCATATTGTTCATTGATTCAAATTACTAGGGACAATTACTACCAACCACAGAATCGTACTTACTGGTAGACAAATCAATGAGCATGCCAAATCAAGGAGAATTAAAATGCTAATTTTGATGCCATATTATGCCTAAGCAAATGGTCCAGTAGAAGTTGCTAACAAAGTAATTATAAATGTGATCAAGAAACATATCAGATAGTATGCAAAGAATTGGCACAAAATGCTTGATAATGCTTTATATAATATGGATCTTGCCCTTATTCCTTTAGGGAAATTTTGTATACTCCTTTGATTATTAATGAATTCTTTTTGAATTTATCATGAATGCAATAAATTGCTTTATATCAAGAAGCACAGAAAAAAATTATGCAATAAATATGTAGAATGATGATTATGCAGAGTTTAGAAATGTTGGAGCAGAAAAATTAAAGCTTTAAGACACCAAATTTTTAAAGTGATTCAACTTGAATTGAAACTACAATGCAAGTCTACTCCACTAGATTATCTTCAACCAGATTACCACTTTTATTATCAAAACATCAAAATTAAAATAAGCTCTTAAACTGCCAGTTTTACAACATAAGAATTACAACAAGGATCTTACTAACTTAGAAGATTTTCATCTAGCTTTTTCAAACCTGAAATAACCATAAGATTTTCTACAGGTTCTTGCTAACCTATACAAGATTCCTATCAACCTAAAAATCTTAAAAGAAAAATCAAGATAAGGTAAGAAATATAGTACCAAAGTTTGAGATCAAAATCTCAAACTTCTAATGTGAATACTGTAGAGATTTGAATCAATATCCTTTTGATTGAGAAATGTAATAAGGTAGAAGCAAATCTAATTTAGCTTTGTTTGCTCTAAGATTTTTACACTTGAAGAAGAGAGAAAAATGTGTAATCTTATGTAATTGAAGAGTGGTTAAGGGTTTTTATAACTGTTGTAACTGTTTGTAACAAAATAACTAACTCTCAGTTTGTGAATCGATTCTTGAATTGATTCAGAACAAAATCCAAACCTTTAGTAAAAAAAATTTCAAAGCTTTTCTTCATGAATTATTAGTGAATCAATTTGAATAGATTTTTCACAAGTTTTTCAATATGAATTGATTCGTGAATTGATTCAAGAAGTATAAAATAGTTTTATAAAATCTACACTTGTGGAAAAATCATGTTAGAAAAATATCTTTAAAATATCTTCAAGTGGTCTATTTATACTTCACTATAGCAGTTATGAAAAACATTTGTTTGAATTAAATCTCATTTTAATTCACTTACAAAAGATCCTATGGAAATGAAATAATTGCTAACTCCAATTTTAGGATCTCTTGAATCCCATACTTTGAACTTGTAAAATAGATTAAAATACTAAAATATATTATTAGATAGTAATATAAACAAAAATTGTTTTTCAACATCAAAACCAAAGACAATATGTAGCTCTGGTAACCTAGGCTAACAATCTCCCCCTTTTTTATGGTGACAAATTGTTTTAGATCAAATTCAAAGTTTTAAAAAAAAATAGTTTTTCAAGACTAAAATTTTATTTGATAAGAAACTTATTAATTTTCACAAAAATTTCTTAACTTTTATTTTCTTTTATTTTAAATTTCCTATATCTCTATGTCTCTTTTATATGTCTCCCCCTTTTGAATTCAAAATAATATCTCATTTGAAATTTATCATTTTACTTTGAGATATCTAAAATTTATGGGATTTTATTTAAAATTCCATATTTCTCCCCCTTTTGGCACATCAAAAAGTAATTGCATAAAAAATATGTACCAAAAAATATTAGAATAGAAAGAATGCAATATTTATATATCAGAATTTAGTCAAAATACAATATATCAATAGAATTTAAAATTCATATATCAATTTCTAGAACTTAAAAATTGTATATATTAATATCTAGTATTCAAACAAAATAATATCTAAATTAAATATGCAATATCCTTAGTGAAAATATAATATCAATCAAAATCAAATTACATGACATCATCACAATATAGTCTAAAAACATCAACAACAAAAATAGGGGAACAGGACTAAGGGGAACAAATAAAAATAGTAAGATAGCCAGATAACACATAGACAACTATTGAATAGGAGGCAAATTAATTCTTTAAAGTTCAGCTTCTTCATCCTATTATTGTAGTCATTGTCTGATCTCCTATACTTGAGTTTCAAGTGATTTAAGCCTTTGATTAATTTCATTGTCTCTTTTTTAGCTTTCTTCTTCCTTGTGAGACATCCGTTCTTCCATTAGGTCAAACCATATTTTGTGGTTGTCTACTATTTTGTTCATTTGTTCTATCATGTGTTTGTGTAATCTTTCAACCATTTCAACTATTCTTGCTTCAACTTCAATAGATATCCCAGTTGAGCTTGAAACCTCTCTAGTTGGTTGAGTAATTTTTTATCTCTTTTTAATCCATTTTCCTTGTTCATTTTCTTCTAAACCCATTTTATGTAAATGTGAAGTAGTAATCATGGTAGTTGCATTTGGTGGTGCAACAAGAATTTCATTAGAAAACTTTATTTTAAATTTGGTAAAGATAGGAGTAAGGATCATGCCATATGGAAGAAATCTAATATCTATTCTTTTAGAACATTCAACCATATATTTCAAAATCTGGTAGGGAAAATTGAAATCAAATTGACATTTGATAATCCACATTAAAAATAGTTCATCTTCCACTATTTGTGTAATGTTTGTGATCCTTGGCAAAATTACTTTGCACAAAGCATAGTCTAGGACCCTATCTTCAGGGATAAGCTAGTTATAAGCAATTTTCCACTTCCATCCTTTGGGGTGGAATAGGGAAATAGCATTCTAATGGCTAATTCCTTGTTATATTTTGGAAAAGATCCTACAGTAAGCTTTGGGTGTGTGTTATCCATACCAAATTCATTTGCAAATAATTTAGAATCAACAACCACATACTTATACATCACATAACATGAGAGTTTTCCATCAGCATCAACAAGGTTTGCACAAAACATCTTTGCTAACCTAGGGTATGCATTTCCTTTGAAGGTTAAAAATTTCTCTAACCTATATTTCGCTAATAACTCAGGCAAATGTGTAGTTCTAAGCAGATGATCACTAAAATATTTCAAAGGTTCTACTTTCCTATTCTCATGTGAAAGGTAACTTGCATACTCATTTCAAGATTTGAAGAAGGATTCTTCATCTGCTGATTGCGATGCCTTTACTAGTGATTTTTCCTTTTGTTTGGCTGTCAGCTTGATTCACTTCGCCATTGTGTTGAAGATTCTAAAAAATCTGAAGTTTTGAACCTAGGGTTTTCAGGCCTGATTTGGGGATTTTTGATTTTGGGTGATTTTGCTAAAATTAATCAGTCAAAAATGTTAGAAGTAGTGTTTCTAATGTTTTTGTCAAAGAAAATTAGGTAAAAAGTGTGTTGGGGATGAGATTTGAGAGTTTTTTGTGAAAAAAGTCAAGAGAGTTTCCAGGTAAGGGCTGAAGGTAAACTATGAAATGAGTTCAACATCGATTCTAGTATATATAGAATTGTGCTTTGAATCAATTCATGAATTGATTCATAGAGCAAAAATTTAAGTTGGAATTAATTCAGGTTTAAATGTACTCATTAAGATTCATAGGCAAATCAATTACTGAATCAGTTCATTTATGAATAGAATTTCAACAAATCGATTAGGGAATTGATTCATCTAGATATTTTTAGAAAAATTTTAGAACTTTTGAGTCTTCTTGAAACTTTGAAAAATCTATTAAATCGATTGAAGAATCAATTCTCAATGTGTATTTTTCGAAAAGTGAATCGATTCAAAAACTCAAGAAAAAATCTAGATAAATACGAATCGATTATTGAATCGGTTCAGGAAATCCTAAGTTCAGTTTCTCTAAATCTTTATTTTTCTAATAATTTCCTAATCACTCAAACAACCAATTAAGAACTCATAATCACTTGAAAGCTCAAATTCTCTCCATGTACCTACAAAACAAACATAGCAGCATCTCCAATGCTTAAGTTAGTAATTAGAATATACAAATCAAATATGAAAATAGAAAACATCAAAATTTACTAAAATTTAAATTGTCTTATGGTGAGTGCAACTTTTGTCCTACATCATGAGTTGCTTTCTTTTCTCGCATACAGACCTATAAAACTAAAATTAAGCTTGCTTGGTTGGTACCCAATAGGGTCCAAATTTGTTAGTAAACACAACAGAAATTTTTTTAACAGTAGATGATTTAGATAACCACACAAGTTTTTCATTTGGTTTAAACAAATATGTTCCATTTCTAAATGGACAATCTCTAATGTGATGCCCTTTATGATTGCAATAGTAACGGGTGATATAAGTAGGATTCCATCTCTTAGATTTCTCATAATGTTACTGCTATATCCTAATCCAACTTTATTTTGAAAACTTTTCTAATTTTCTAGCATCCCATCAAGTTTCACATTACATTTAGCAAATCCTTGTAATGCCTTATCCAACTTCTCTATTTCTAACTTATAAGACTAACAATGTTCACATGCCATAATTTCACTTGATTAATTTCTCAACTAAAATATTCAAATCAATATTTTCCCTTTCAATCTGTTCAATCTTTTTAAGTAAATTCTCATTTTGATTTTTTAGTTTCTTTATCTCCTTATTGGCTTTAGTCAAAGCTTCATAAATGTTTACATCAACAACCTCATAATTTGTTTTAGCATCTATTTCATTGTTAGATTCACTATCAGTACGACTAACATAGGAACCACAAAAAAATGAAGGATACTTTAGAACTTGTATATTTTCATTGTGTTTTGCCATAAGATAGCGTTGCTCTTCCTTTTTACATTCAGTTTCAGTTCTGCCACTATAAGCAATCTCTAGAGTGTCTAAGATTTCCTTTGCTATACTACACTCAGAAATTCTTTGAAACTCATTAGTAGACAGTGAGTTAA
>JANHAO010013410.1:0-15867 GCA_026873985.1 Saraca asoca
TTATTAATCATTTCAAGGCTTCTTGCTATGATTTAAGGCCAGAAATATGATTAACAATTGAATGAATATTTAGTGATCAAGGATATATTAATCTCAAGTTTAGTTGATTCCCTTGGGCTAGTTGTTTGCTTGCTCTTATTTACATTTCTACATTGTTATTTGTTGTTAGAATAGTTACTGCCAATCCTCCCTCCATTTTTATCTTTTAATCTGATTGCTATTATTAGAATGATTCAAGGGCTTGACCTAGTGTTACCTTATACTACACATAGTAAGGTAGATCAATTATAAATTTCTAATTTTGATTAGATTTGGCAACCATCACAATCCTACTTCCAAGCTCATAGCATAAAGGTGCTTATGTAGTTCCCACTTAGACAAGTCTTACAAAAGATGGATGTCTCAAGTCGCCTACTCAAATGGGCAATTGAGCTAGCTCAGTTTGACATTGAGTATAAGCCCAGATCTGTGATCAAAGGGCAAGCTCTGGCAGACTTTATTATAGAATTCACTGGGCCTATACAAGAGGAAGTAGAGACTTCAGAGGCCCCATGTTGGGAACTATATGTTTATAGTTCATCGAGTGAACAAAAGGCTAGGGTAGGAGTACTTCTCATCAGTCCAGAAGGGCATAAAACCCTCTATGCTTTGAGATTTGGTTCCAAGGCACTAACAATGAAGCTGAGTATAAGGCATGATTGGCCGGGATGAGACTGCTGAAAGAAGTGAGAGTTAAAAGATTGAAGATCTTTAGCAATTCACAGCTCATTGTTTGCCATAGACGAGGAGAATACCAGACTAGGGGATCAAAAATAACCTTCTCATTTTAGCATTTTGAAGTCAACCAGATACTACAAGCTCAAAACACCCATGTTGAAGCCTTAGCTCGCCTGGCTACAACCAAGGATGTTGACTTCTTGAGGGCAATCCTAGTGGAATCCCTCTCTTCTCCAAGTATAGAGCAAAAAGATGCAGTGATGACAATTGCTGGCCCAGGACTCATGGATGAACCCAATTCTAGACTATTCACGAAATGACAAACTACCAAATAATAAGCTTGAGGCACAACGATTGCGAGCTTAGGTAGTTAGATATTGTATCTATGATGATATGTGATAACAAAATATTTCAACCATTTATTTGTCCTCTCACTTAGCATTTTAAGGTCCAAAATTTGTTTACTTTCAGCTATGTTAGTGTGTATTTGTGATTTGTGTCAATTGGAATCAATTTGGAAAATTTTGCATAACTTGGCCATTTTGAGCAGTTTCTGTTATCTAGCCATATATTAAGCTACACTTGTCCAATTGATGTGATTCTTATCTTGTAGGAAAGATAAGAGAGATATATACAACTTTCATGAAGACTAAAAAAGCTGAATCATACAATTGGTTATCCAAAATTGGAGCTTAAATTAGAATTAGAATACTATCTTAGCCCTGTCCCTAGCAACCCGACCTTCATTCATTCAATAAACAATAACTTAAGCTACAGAGGTCTAAATGAGGTGAAACAAAGCCCAAATGGAAGATGAGACATAATTCCACAATTTCTATGAAGACTTCTAGAGCTGAAAACATCAATATAGGCATGAAAAATGAGCTGTAATTCAAGGGCAAAAATGCTACGAAAATGGGCTCTGCAGAATTGGACTTTTAAGGCCCCAATTGGTATGGATCTTAAGCCCATTGCACCATCTCTTAATCCAACTTGCACTCAGCCAGCTGAAGACACAAAAGAGATTAGGAAAAGTAGAGAAAATAGCCTGTATTGAGCACATAATACATAGAAAGTAGTGGCTACCAACCAGACTAGCCATCATGCCTACTCACCTATACAGCTGCCTTCTCCTCCTTTTACCCCGGCAAAGTCATTTTGTTTAGGAGTCTTTTGTTCATTTTTTCAAGTAGTTTTTAGGGTAGTTTTAACTTAGTTTCTCTGGTGTAGAGAGCAATCTTTTGCTCTCCTTTTTTCTATATTTTTCATTCCTCCATGGAAGGCTAGCTATAATCAGTCCAAGAGGCTGCAAACTTGATGATTAATGTTAAGGTTTTGTTCCTTCATTCTGGATTTCATTTGTTGGACATTTCTTTCCTTTTTCCTCTCTATTTTGCAGTGAATATCTGAGTTTAGTGGCTTCATTTGATTTAGATATTATATGATTGTTGCTTAATGATCAATATTAGGAAGAGCATAGGAAAACTAGGCAATGCATTAAGCTTTTGATGTGCTCTCTATTTAGCTGAATCTTGACTCTTAGGATAGATTCATTAATCATTCCAAGGCTTTTTATTATGATTATTAACAATTGGATGAACATTTAGTAATCAAGGATGCATTAATCTCAAGTTGATCCCCTTGGTTGGTTACTTTTTTATTTCTATTTTAGTTTCTGTTAGTGTAGCTGTTAGTTTAGTTCTGTCAACCCCCCTATTTCTAACTCCTAATTTAATTGACAACATCATCCTAAAATGATCCAAGGGCTCGACCCCATGTTGCCTATGCTACAAATAGTTTAGGTAGTTTCAGTTATAAATTTCTAATTTGATTGGCTATGACAAACCGCAATCAATATGTTGTACAAAAGAGGATTCTCAACTCCGCTTTTAAGATGCATTGATAGCCATGACTGTGTCACTATCCTAAAGGAAATCCATGCCAACCATTATGGAAGTCATGCTGAAAGGCTATCTCTAGCTCAAAAGGCTCT
Organism: Saraca asoca; assembly: GCA_026873985.1. Taxonomy (NCBI): domain Eukaryota; kingdom Viridiplantae; phylum Streptophyta; class Magnoliopsida; order Fabales; family Fabaceae; genus Saraca; species Saraca asoca. The sequence goes on from JANHAO010013410.1 coordinate 2,711, forward strand.
CAGACAAGGATTCTATTGGCCCATAATGAAGTACGATGCTATTGATCTTGTTAGGAAATGTGATAAATGCTAGAGATTAGTGAAGATCCTGCGAGCCCTACTAACCTACTTATAGCAAATGGTTAATGTATGGCCCTTTACGATCTAGGGCATGGACCTAATTGGACCACTCCTTACAACTCATGGAAATTGCAAACATATAGTGGTAGTTGTGGATTATTTCACAAAATGGGCAGAGGCAAAGGAGCTCATAGAGATCTCTTCTGCAAAGATTAAGAAGTTCATATGGAATAACATCATCTGCAGATTTGGAGTCCCCCAATAGATTATAACCAATAATGGAACTCAGTTCAATAGTAAGCAATTTATTAAGTTATGTATTGAATTCAAGATCATGAAGAGCTTCTCAATTATAAACCTTCCACAAGCCAACAAATAAGTCAAAGCCATTAACAAGATCATCAAACACATCTTGAAGATGAGGTTGGAGGCCGAGAAGGGAGTATGGGCAAACGAGCTATAGAAAGTGCTCTAGGCTTACAGAACCACTGTTTGAAGCACTACAGGAGAAACTCCCTTCTCAATGGTATATGGATCTGAAGTAATGATCCCAGTAGAACTTAAAGTGGCATCATAACGAAGAATTACTTTCAATCCAGATGACAACAACTAACTGCTCACCACGAATCTAGATCTAATAGAAGAGACAAGAGAAAAAGCTCATCTTAGAGTCGTGAACTACTAGTAACGGGTTGCGAGGTATTACAATAAAAAGGTTCGAGCTCAGAGCTACAAAGTCGGTGACCTCATTCTGCACCTTATTCTCCCTAGAGCCTACAAGGCCAATGAGGGAACCCTTGGTCCAAATTGGGAGGGCCCATACCTCATTCAGAAAGTCCTAGGCAATGGTGCTTATCATCTAGCAAATATGGACCAAACGGACTTCCTTGGGCTTGGAATGTAGAGCATCTCCACCCATATTATCAATAGATGTCTAAGTCCTGTAAAGTTATCTAGAAATTAGTAAAAGTATTTAAATGTCTCTTCAAATTTTTTATGTCTAATTATTAATTTTTGAATAAAATCTTGATGAAGTCTTGCACAGGAAGCAACCTATGTGGATCAGTAAATGCCAGTTGAAACATAACTTACTCAGTAGTTCATTGTTAGCTGAGGTATAATCAACTAGGCACTCATCTTCATATAAATTCATCAAGACTTGATTTGGTGGCTAAACATACAGGACACACAATTATGGAAACTAATGGGAAACAAGCTAGACTATCATAGAAGTTTATTTAATGTCCCCTTCAATGAGGCAAATTTATACAAAGTCCAAAATTGGATGCAAAGTTCAAAAGAGAAATAGAAAGTCATAAAAACCACAGCCTAAAAAGCTTAATCCTTGGGGGCCAAACCTTCACGGGGCAGGGGGTCGACAGATGGAGCAGCCTGGTCACTTATCACTTGGTCGCCAACAACTTCCATGACTTAAGAACCGCCCCCTCCTTGAACAACACCTTCAGTAGGAGAGACTCTAATGATGGATTCCACATTCTTCTTAGAGGAAGTGACCTTCGTAGTCCTCTTGAAGTGTTTAATAGCTTCAAGGGCATCTTTGCCAAAGAAGGAGAAATCCATCTCTGGGTGCTACTGTCATAAAGTGTAGATGAAGGAAGAGTTGGTTTCAGACTTTATGTTCTCCACTGCTCTTACAACTAGTGCAGCAGTCTTCACTTTGATCTTGGTGACCTTTTCCTTCCCTAGAGTGACCTCCTCCTGGGCCACCTTGAGCTCCTTTTTAGCAACCTTGGCTCACTGAATAGCCAAGTCCAGGCCGATCTTTACTTTTGTTAGCTTATTGACTGTTCTACCAAGGTTCAACGTGATGGCCTCATGATTTGCCACTTCATGAGACAAAGTATCCTTGGCTCCTTTTAGAGTGGCCTTAGCATTTCTAGCTTTCTTTCTCAAGTCCAACGCCTCGATGGTTACAACATCCAGGTCCTTCTCAAGTTTTACTTTCTTCTCCTCCCAATCTTGGAGCGTATTTTTCACCTTTATTATCATCAGCAAGTTCTAAAAGACCAAATGGTCAAGTTAGATCACAAAAATGAGAAGTCCTCCAATTCTAACGCTAAAGCCCTGTTGTGAGGCCCCAAGATCATGCTGATATTCTATAAAAGGAAACGGAGGTACTCATCTATCTTTGGACCAAGGCCAGAAAATTGCTCCTTGGCCTTAACCTTAAGCGTCACTGGCTCTCGGGTGGCAACAACCTTTTTCCCTTTACTCCTCTTCTGCTTTTTAGTGGGAGGCCCAGAGGGAGATGCAACCTCCACTGTGGTAGCTATCTCAGGTTGTGAGATAGGCATTGGCTCCTGTGAGGATATAATCGCCAAGGTCGAAGATTAACTTATAATGGTAGGGGAGACATTAGCATTAGGGGCAGATAAGGGTGAAGTAGAAGGATCGGGTGGTGGCTTCTTGAGGATGAGCTTCATTGTATGCTTAAAGTTGTCAAAGTTGGCTAGGCTAACCTCTTTAATCTAACGAGCTTTGATCTCTCTGGCGAGCTTGATGTTCAAAGCCAAAGCGAGATTGTATTAACGTAGGAGGCCCTCATTGAATCGGAGATCGTTTTGGGGGTCATCTATAGCAGCAAACTTGTTCAACATCTCAAGCTCCTCAGCATCAAGAGACATTTTCTTGCTAGCTATGTCTATAAAACAAAATTGAGTTAGAATCAGAAAAACAAATGTGACAACTCATCAATCTCGTATGTCCTCAGCTCGCTCACCTGGAGAAAGAATAAAGCCAAAATTCTTAAGGTCACATAAAGATAGATAGGAAACATAAAACCAACGGGTTTTTTAATTCCCTATGTTGGATTTGCCCTTGGCATCACCCTGCGACAAAATCTTCTTGTGCTTAGTTTGCTGAGCTGAGAGATAATTGATCCCATCTTGTAGGCCTATACTCCTAATGCTATAAAGGTGACAAAGAGCCTTGGCGGATGGTAGTGGGAGATTGTTTCTCAAATATATAAGTGCCAAGGAAGTGAGTTGGGAATAAGAGTTTGGGGAATGCTAATATGGGCAAAGTTTTAGTTTGTTCAAAAAATAAACAATATAGGGCTACACTGGAACCTAAACTCAGTGTAAAGATACTGGGGACTAATGGAAATAAATCCTCGAGGGGGATACGCTGCATGATCATTAGGAGAGGGTGCCATCACATGACATCCTTTAGGGAGCCAGAATGTTTGAGCTAGGCTTGGGAGCTTGTCGAAGTTAATGGTCGAAGCATGGTGACTGAACGCTAAGTGATCTGGAGATCATCGAATGATAACGACTTCTTGGCCCTTGACAGGATCTAGATGATCACTGAACTCTCTAATGACCTCACCACTCCTTGAGGTTACTTTTCCTATGGATCACATCAGCTCTACACTCTGGGCTGGAGAGTCAGGTTCATCATCACCACTCTTTATTTGGTGATATTTGTGTTTATAAGCTGCCATTTACACAAGAAAAAGGAACGATCAGGTCACAAAAAGTAGACCATGTCTAAAGCTAGGGCTAATAGCTTCCTATGTGACAAGTCATACACACTTTGGGTCACCACATCTAAGACCCAAACTCTAGAAGGTAAGAGGTAATTGACTGCTGGGCCACTAAAACCCAGAAAACTAATAAAGGACTTGGAATGACAATTAGAAACCCTAGAGTCTACTAACCAATCAACCAGATAAACTAAACTAAATAATAGAAAATGTACGGGCAAGCAAGTTTAACCAACATTCTAGATTTCAACTATAAGCAAAAGAACTACACACAAACCACAAAATAGAGACATCTAAAAACTATAAATCAAAGAGAGAAAGCTTATTGTGTTAGCTAAAGAAGAAGGTCTCAAACGTCTATGAAGTTGTTATTTAGTAATCAGAACCTAGACCATGAGTCTAGTGAGTCAGAATAGCACTAATGGCAGCAAGCCGAGATGAGCGATCGTGGACTTGACGGAGAGAGGATGAGAAAGAGGAGTGTGGAAGCTTTAGATTTCAGATAGCAAATGAAAAGGGGAAAGGTTTCTCCTCAAGTTATATCACATACTATCTCACAGTTTAATCTAGGAAACCATTAGATACCCACAATCTAACAATTCAATGGGTGCTAGTAGTAAGTTGCCACTAGCTTGGCAAGGAACATTCACCAATGACTGAAACCTAAGAGTCATGGATATAACAAGTGGAAGTACGACAAGTGACCTATAGGACAGTAGATCGTAAGTGATGGAATAAAGCTTCCAATCTTGTGCTGACTAAGGCATATCCGTGCAACCTATTGGGGTACCCATGCTATCTGAGGCACATCTATGTGATCTACCTAGGCACCTAATTTTGTGCTGACTAAGGTGTATTCATGCAACCTGCCGGGGCACCTATGTTAGCTAAGGTGCATCTGTGTGACCTACTTAGGCACCCAATCTTGTGTTGACTAAGACACATCCGTGTGACCTACCAAGGCACCTGTGCTAGTTAAGGTGTATCCGTGTAACCTACTTAGGCACCCAATCTCGCATTAACTTAGATGCTTAAGCACTCTAGTGCTCAAACTTGCTACCAGCTAAGGCACTCTAGTGCTCGAATTCATTATCAACTAGGATAGACAAATACGACTAATTACTCATTCAGCATGGTACATATCCTTTTAAGTCATAATTTATTGGTTGAACCCCATTTTGTATTAATTTAAGCTATACTATCTGAGGTCGATTGACCTATCTGACATTCATTTTATCTAACATTTACCAAGTTGTAGTTTATAAGAACTCATTTATGTTACTAGTTGCAACATACTAAACCACTAATATGACGTGTTGGGGAAAAAGCAAGAATATTGCACAAAATTTCATTAAAAACCTTGACGAGGTGAATTTAAATGAGGATTTGAGGGTACAAATCAAAGCAAGCCTACAACTACCATATCCTAAGAAGAAAGATTGAATGCCAACAAGCTGGAGGCAATGAGTAGGCCGAGCAGCTCTAACTCTTCCTCATCCACCATCCAAGCTAAGAGCTTCTTCCCTAACTTGAATGCCTACAAGGTGCTTGGAGAAGCCAAATGGTTAACTCAACCATGCAAGGAGGCAAAGAAGAAGAGGGCTTGAATTCTAACAAGCTGGAGGCCACGAGCAAGTTAAACCGCCCCAGCTTCTTTTTCTTGTCCTCTTCCCAAGCAAGGAGCACCTATCTTAGCCTCATAACCCTTGGGTGCTTGGAGAAATCGAGCGGTCAACTCACCAAGCAAAGAAGCTAGAGAATGGAGGTGAAAGAGCTGCATTATTCTGCATAACCATAAGAAGGCTACGAAGGAATGTAACAAACTTCCTAGGATCTTCAAAGAGGAATTGTCCATAGGAGCTCCCCATAACAAAATTTTCTAGGACCTTTAGAGAGGAATGGTCATAGCAAGCCATGCATGCTTCTTAGTACTTCACCAAAAGCCCAGACTATCAGAAACATGGGGGGCTCAGTCAATGCTCTCATCAAGTCATTCTATGGAAGAAAAAGAAGGTCTCTCACACCTTATATAGACTAGTCTGGCTTTACCAAAGAGTCCAGAGACTATCAAGCTGTTCTCGATTGAACGATCTAGCAAAGAGCAAGATTACCACTCCAACGGGTATAAAAAATGCATGCTAAATGCATAGCCAGATGAAGCAGTAGGATAAGAAATTTGAAATGACAACATGACAAACTACAAGTGAGAGACTTGATAACACTGCAGACTGCAAGAAAGGACTTTGCTAGCAAACTACAACTCCCAGTTCGTAAAGCAAACTGAGAGTTGGGGGGCTAATGTTGTGCGTATTTTTTGAGCAATGCAAAATGGGCTGATTAAAGCCTAACAAGAGATGAGTCTAACTAGAGAAGGTCCAAATCTTCCAAAAATTAAGGTCGCTTAGTAGAGATGTTAGCTCACTAGCTACAGGCTTGGGACATTAAGCAAGGCTAAGGTAGCAACCCCAACTCATTAAGAATGGGATCCAGCTCGCCGGTCGAAGCACACTGCCTCAGGCCTTTTCAAAAAAGCTCATCATGATTGAACCCAAGAACAAGACTAGCTAGCATAACCAACAGGTTGCCTAGCGCGAGCTTAAGTTGCCAAATGAACGATCCAAGCATAGGTACAAAACTCTAAGGCCCAATTAGCATCCAGAGGCACATATTCCTAACTGACAGGTTAGCCCTTAAAACTGACACATCAACCCATATAGTTAGATAGTGATTTGCCTAGCATTTGTTGCTCAATCCAGTGGAGGAGATAAATTTACAATTTATCAAATTACACTTGTAACCCTCACTACCTCTATAAATAGGAAGAGAAATCATTATAGCAAGTAAATAAGAAAATACATGCAGAAACTGTCCCAACATAGTGAGAGAATACTTATATTATTGCTCTGCTAATTTGAACAGAAAAACAACCACACAAAAGCAAATATAAACCATCATGGACGTAAAGGTCACACTGACTTTAGCCGAACCACAATAAAAAGCTTCTGGTGTCCATTGTTCTTCCTCTCTTTCAATCTTTTCTTTCCATATTCATACTCTGTATCTGTAATTTGGATGTTCATTGAACTTTTCCTGTTGACCAGATTTTATAGTCAACACTTATTTTGTTTCTTAGTTTGATTGTCAGAAATGTTTTTCAATTAAGTTTTATTTTTTGGTTATGTTCATTGTTATAGATTATTCAGTCATGTATGCCCCATTTTGTATCACTTGACAGAGTGGTTATGAATACGTCTAAGATTTTCTTTGTAATCTATATTGTAAAATCAAAACTTTGAATGTAACCACTTCCCATTGAAAATCATCAAATGCAATCCACAAAAATCATAAAAGTCATTTTCCATTCAGAACAAATTTGATATAATTGTTTTGTGAAGTTAACTTCTTTTTTTCCTTTTTCCCTTTTACACAACCATATGGATCCTTCTCAATATATTGAGAAAAGTACAAGGGATAATACCTTTATCAAGGAAATGACCCTTATGCATAATAGAGGGGAGAAGATGAAGGTTGACTTCAATTCTAAAGGTTAGGTTACTGGGGTTGTGGGTTCAAATATAAGAGTTATATTAGAATGTTGACGCGCATAAAAGTGCCAATCAATATTAAGCACTAAAAATAAGGACCAAAAGACATGAAGGACAACATTTGGTAGGATGTCTTTGTATATATTACTTATCTCCAATTTTAATTTAAGATATGTATAATAATCTTCTTAGAATAATTGTATGTAAGAATAATTCATGTGCGTGTTGTTTTGTAGATCACATTTGATATTGATATGGGGAAGAAAAAAAAATCTTAAAGCTTGCTTGTGAAGGTTGGAAGGACTTAAAAAAATCAATTGACTGGGGATCATATCACTATCAAGAGGAAGGGTGATCAAAATCCCCTTAATAAATATAACTTTTTCGATCAACAAGTGTGGAATTATTTTGTGAAGCAACACCAATTTGAGGCTTTTCAGGTAAAGTTAGCCATTTTACCTTATATTTTTTAACTATATATTATGAGTAATTAATTGACCATCTTATCAATTATTTTTTTTGTCAATAGGGTACGAGTGCAACTGTTGGCGGTGAATTTCGATCAAACCCAAATCAGGCCAACGGAAAGGGTTTTTCGGGGACCTTAGCTGCTTCCTAGTTATTTAGATGATGAAAGAGTGTTGGGCGGTGAGAAGAAAAAAGAGGAGAAAGAGATACATAAAGATTTAACGTGGTTCAGCCAAATTCGGACGACATCAGATTCTACGTCCATGGAAATATTTTTATTAATTCAAAAGGTTGTTTATAGGATTTCTCCGTTCAGTAGAGTTTCTACTAGTATTCTCTGTTCTAGTGCCCTTTTTTTTTTTTTGCTTTCTCTTTACAATAATCATAGCCCCCTATTTATAGAAGCATGGAGGGATACAAATGGAACTAAGTTAACTGTATATTTCTTACATCAAGTATTAAATGTACAAGACTGCCTAAGGTACTATTGACTGACTTCTACAAATTACCTACTATGGATGGGACCTAACAGTCGCATAATGATGGTACAAGTTGTATGTTGTCTTTATACTTGACTTCGATGAGTTTATGACTGAATGGGATTGTGTTTTAGTAAGCTTGAGCTCATTTAGCTCATTTATTGAGAATATTGTTGACTTGCGACCTTGAGCTGACGCGGTCAGCGAGTTCTTTCCTTTGGCAAGCTGGATCCTCTTCAGCAAGCTACAACTTTTTATAACATAAAATCCTCAATTAATGGTAATCCAAAATACAGAAAATTCTAACATGCAATGCTTCACAATTGCTCAAGATTTGTTTCACTGTGGCCCTATGGGGTTTCTCACTCTTATGATTGAGCTCATGCAAACATCAGCATAACACCGGAAAAGGCTGTGCGGAAACTTTTAGTGTACACAAATGCACACTTGTGCGTGCAGATTTTAGACACGTGTGAATCCGGTATTTGAGGATTTTCTGTCATGTGTGAAGACTGCAAATCCACTGTAATATATGTATACAGAACCACTTAATGTGTTGACATCTTCGAAGAAGGAGCCTGTTAGAGTACTTTCTACACAAAAGATGTGAGAATTATTTTTTTGCTTCTATCCAAGCACGCTAGAAATCTTCTTTAAAAAACACAAATCTCTTGATATGGATCTCCTTAATTTTCTAAATCAATAGAGTTCATCGAATTTATGATGGAGATAGATAAAAGAAATTTTTTTATTGAAATAATGGATTTTGGCAAAAGAATTATAAACCTTAAAATAAAAGATTGTATCTGTATTCCTTTAAAATTGAAAAAAATTGACAAAATAAAACAATTAAAGAGATTCAGATTTCAATTTTCTAAAATCATACTAGTCAATATTACTCTTAATTGACTCACAACCAGATACAATTCTTATGAATCTAGTTAACTCTCAGTTTTATTACATATATTTTGTTAAAGACACTTCAAATTTATTCTTCTCTTCATAAATTCTGAGACCTACAAAACTGTAAATGTCACTGTCTATTAAAAGACATACATAATACACTAAAACAATAAAAAGGAATGTATTAAATATTTCTTATTAGCCCCACTCTAATGTGAGGTCCACACTTGTCTATAGTTATACAGTCACACCAATTATAAATCTGCCAGTTGTGCAATAATTTTTCTTTTAATGTTGATTATGACTTACGAGCAATCAATGGCATTCAGAACTCATGACGTGCAAGTCATGAGTAAAGACCAGCATCTACTCCAGTACTGATGATCAAGACATACTATAGAATCTCCAGTAGACATACAATAGAATCTAGAGTTTGGCTTTAAAATTTCATACTTTTCAGTGTAAAGTCAGCAGTTTACGCACTGCTACATTTCCAGTGCATGAATATTTGCTAGATTATCCAGTGGAAAGATAAAAAGCTTGCAAATGAATAATGGAAGAAACTTTCCACTGAACACCATCATGATCATTCATGGAAGAGCATATTGGCCCAAACTCAGATTAAATTTCAATGTAGAACCAAGAAATCTAGCAAGAAACCCAAATCTGTGCTCTGTAATTTGAAGAGATTTCCATTTTTTGTTTTATAAGAACCTTTCTTATTATTGTACTTTCTGATAAGGAACATAGCAACAAAAAACCACACTTGATCCGCATAACTATTGTACTTTCTCACTAGGAAATACGATAATTTCTACCTAATTTACTGAATTATTCATTAAAAACATCTTATACGTCAAAGCTGCCTGTAGGGGTGCAATCAATTCCTGACAGCATATGTTGCTCCGGACATTTTGAGTCCACATGCCAACCAGACTAGCTCACACCTAGCCAAAGTTTATCCCTTAAGCCAATGGTAGTTCACTTCCATAATTGATGGTACTGTCAAACGAAGAAATTATCATGTCATTATAGAGCATTTACAAAGAGAAAACACACACACGTACACACCTATCAGTAGAACTTAAAACTGAGGTCCAATGTAGTATAAGTTCAACAAAGAAGTTACCATGTAGAACGTCTCGTGCATTGCTTCCAGGAGTCACTTCCTGCTTCACGACCACCACCAGTTACCTTTTCTCCACCAAAGGCGCCACCGATTTCAGCTCCATTTGTTGGGATGTTAACATTCCTGCATAATATTCATATGCATAAGCATGAGAAACATATTATTCATACAATGTCTGAGGATTCATAAAATCAACAGCAGCATCAAACACTAGACGATTGAACATTCTCATAAAATCAACAGCAACATCAAATAATGGAGGATTAGTTAATATCTGAGAGCCAAAATGGTTGTGGAGTTCATAAGTACTCACCCAATCCGTTTGAATATAGTTTCAGGTTTCTGAGTAAAGATTGAACTACTAGGTACAGAATTGTTCAAGGCAATTGCTTCTTCTATTATCCATCAACAAAATTTCACAAAAAATGATATGTAATGCATTCACATGAGCGGATTATATAAGATTATTTTTAATCCTATTATTTATTAATTATTTGTTTAAATAATTAATTGAAATAAATAAAAAATAATCCCAAATATATTTATAATGATGATTAATTAATATTTGATGAGTATAATATCTACAAATTGATTTTGTAGATAATTATTTTCTAAATTATGATTTTGAATTAATTCAGATAAGATCTTTAAATTGTTCATAAGAGCAAAGTATTTAAAAAAAATTAGAGAAAATTTATACTCTTCATTACTACCATAAAAAATATGAGTTTTTTTTTTTTTTTTCTAATCTCATTTCTTTATTGTTACTCTTGCAGACACTATTTAAGGCCAACATGATTTGGAATGTGTAGTTTCTTCTATTGAGGATTCTAGTAGATTTGGAATGTGTAGTTTCTTCTATTGAGGATTCTAGTAGACAAGCTACAACTATCAGGAAAGGTCTTTGTTTGTAATTGCAGATTTGAAATAAGTTAGAAATTCAAGAATGTGGGTGAGTTTGAGTATATCAAGATAACAAACACACAAATTTACTTACATTCTTGATCTCCAAATTTGCTTTAGATCTACAATCACAAACACAAAAACGTGGGTGAGTTCATGTGTTTGTTATCTTGACATCGTTAATTTATAAAGATAAAAAAATATGGGTGAATTTGTGTTTGTAAGATGACAAACACAAAAACATGGAGATCATAGAAGAGTCACATTATTAATTCTATATATGTCCAACATCTATGGACATAGGAAATGATGATATGGCGATGTCATGTCAATATTTCTGATATTTATCTATGTTAGAAAGAACGTTGAAAATTTTGTTATAGTAAAAAATAAATATTTAATCAAAAAATTCATATACTTAATTAAACAATCATAACACACAGATTTCACATTCTTAAAAAGCCTATAATAAAATTTTTAATCAAATTATTATATTCATTATTTAAAAAGTTTTAAACAAGGGAAAACTAATCATATATTGAACAAAGAATGACTTACCTTGCAAGCTCAATATCCTCGCGTGAAACTTTTTTGGCTATCATTGCTTGAAGTAGATTGTGAATCCGGGTTACAACAGAAGCATCATTGTGTTGTTGTTTGGCTGGTCACTTTGGGACTCATGAGAAGCTTGAGATGAGGACTGTACTTCGCAAGTGCTCTTCAAGTCCATAAAAGCTTTGTTTTGCTTGTAATAATATATGCAAGTGCAGCAAGTATAAAAAGTTAAATCTAGAAAATTAGTTAGAGATTTCAAGACGTAAGCAAGCATGGAAGTTTACTTTGATTATGGATAAATGAGAGCTTTGAGAAAATTCAATTCAAATGAAATTAACATGGCATAGGTGGCAGTATGCCACTCATTGTCTCTATTGATTCTATCACCTTAATAATAATATGGACATAGCCATTAGACTAAAAAAATCTCTAGACACAATAATCATTGAAAATAACAAAAATCACCTAGAAAAATAAAAGGATTATAGAAGTAGAACCTACAAGTTCTTCATTATAGGTGAACACAGGTTGACTATATGTCTTTTAAAATTACAACTACTGCTTTCACCAATATCAGAAATTACATTACAGGAAAAGATATAACTAAAAAAGAAATTCAATTAAGTGAATTTAGTCAGAAAGTAAGTAAATAATTATTATGTATAGATTTGTTGTTAATTTGGCATATTTTGATTTTAATTCAGTTTTGTAATATATTGAAATTTTTGTTGATTCAATAAAATGTTTAATGTTAAAATTGTAATTATATTGGGTGATTGTACAATTTGATTTGATGGTTATTTCTACTAAAATGTAAATGGCAACAGATTTCTATAAAAATGTAACTAATAGTAGATTTCTATTAAAAAAAAATGACTAGAAGCATGTTTTTTTTCAAATAAAAGACATTGGATTTTATATAAAATTGATGTCTTTAGTGGTTATTATTGCTTGAAAAAATGTGTTGGTTATTTTTAAAAATCAATATCTTTAATGGCTAAGGAAGAAACATCAGTTTATTATAGAAACCAATGTTTTTAGTAAAAAAAAAAAAAGACGTCAATTATTTATAAAAAATCGATACATAAAAAATTTTTCTAAATAAAAAGACATCGATTATATATTAGATATTGATGTTGTTTCCTTTTTTACATATTGATTAAAAAATTGATATAGATTATTCCAACCAATTACATCATCTAAATGGATGTCGATCTTAAAATCAACATAAAATTTGTAAAATAACTAATGTGTAAATATGTTTCTATAGTAGTGATGAGCAAAAATATACCTGTTGACAATGTAATTTGATTCGATCTAAATCCAGCAAACTAGAAGAGTTCTAAGGACTCAAACTATAGTTCGATTCAGCAAATGAATAATGAAGGGTGATAAATAGGAAAAAGGGCATGAAAATAAGATAGTTTTTATCCATTTTGTTAATAGTATTTTATGTTTTCTTAATGTTTTTGCCTTAGTTTTATATTTTGTCCCAGATACTGCTCTTGGTTTATATTTTGCATGCAGGATGATGAAAAGGGTTGAAAAGAAGGAAGAAATTCAGAGAATGAAGTTGCATCTAGACAAGGAAAAGATAGAAGGAGAATACA
>JANHAO010013411.1:0-15886 GCA_026873985.1 Saraca asoca
TTTGATTCAAGTTTCAAGAGATCTAAGATTAGTTTTAGGACTTATTTTGTTTCAATAGGATCTTTTGTAAATAAGCTCAAATAATGTTTAATCCAACATTTTTAACCAAACAATGAGATAAAAAAATCATTTGAAGAAAAATAGGATTTAATAAAATTGTTTTTTTACATCATGAATCGATGTATACATCGATGCATTAAAGAACTTGTGAAAAGTTCATATCGCAACCGAAGTCACATCGATGCATGCAGAAAATCTTTTTTACCGAAGGTTTTGAAAAATGGCTACTTCGATACAATAATCGATGTAAAAAGTATAAAACAACATACTACACTTTGACTACCACATCGATAAATTAGTATTAACAGACTGTAATTAATGCGTCAATTGATGCAACAATTGAAAATTAGTTATTCTGTTATAGATAGTTATAGTAATTATTCAAGCCTAACTGCCTTCACTATATAAACAATCCTTCATAGTTTTTCTTCATAATTCAATGTGAAAACATTTGATTAAGAGCAAAACACAATTTTCTCTCTATCTCACCAAATCTTCAAAGATTTCTACAAGAATTTTGGATCAAAGGTTACTTGAATTTATCTTAGTTTGTTTGAGATTTTCATCTCAAACTCTGGTATTGTATTCCTTAATCTTTCTTTACTGAATTCTTTTTTATTTGAGATTTCTAGGAGTTAGAAATCTGTACAGGTTTAGGAAAGCCTGTCTTAATTATTCTAAGTTAGCAAGAAGCCTGTGAATTTCTTGTGTATTATTGTAAAAACTAGCAATTCAGGAGCCTGGTAATCTTGAAGGTTTTTGTTTTCAATTAAAGAGGTCTTTCGGTTAAGAAAGATCAAGTGGAGTAGACTTGAATTGTAGTTTCAATTCAAGTTGAACCACTTTAAAAACTTCTGTCTTCAATTTTCTTTCTTCACTCACCTCTTAATTGCTCTCACTATCAATCTTTTATATTTTTCTATTTTCACACTTATTGATTATCAATTTTTGCACGTTCCATCAAAAGAAATATTAAATTTGATAAAGGTGTATATAAATTCCCTAACGGGAAAAAGGTAAAATTTGATTATATTTTGCAAATTAATTCTTTATTGGGACTATCATTTTTCTTTTCCAAACCTTAAAATAAGAACCATCAAAGAATGAAGGTTTATAAATATCAACAAATTCAAAAATTTGAAGTTTTGAAATATTAAAATTTTCTTTCAAAGAGGTACCTTCAATGGTTGTCATGAATCTTCTTGATACGGTTAAGTCCTTTAAACAAGAGCCCATAGTTCTAATACCAATTATAGGACAAGGCGTCCCCTACCCAAGAGGGAGGTGAATTGGATGTTTTGAAAACTTTCATAATTTTTAGTGTTCTCTTTGAAAATCTCTTGATTTTGGAAAGCCATGGGATAGTTTTAATTCAAACAAATCCAAGATAGCTTGATGAAGATGTTTGCACACAAGAAATAACAAATCAAAACACCTATGCAAAATAACTTATTTAACCATACATAGGCAAGGCCTCAATGAGCACATTTGTAGAATGAAATCACTTCTTTCAAGAAAACCAACCTATGGGCAAAAAGATAAAATAGTAAGGTACAACAATTACTTAGCCAATTTAAACAGCAAAAATAGAGCAAGGTAAAATCTCACACATCAACAAGACCAAAAGTAAATGTCACAATATAAATTGCTGAAAAAATAAAGAGAGTAGGGATAAAGAGATTCAAACACAAGATTTATAATGGTTCCCCCTTAAATCCACTAAATATTTATTCCTTGAAAATGTGTGAAAATGGTATTCATAATAAGTGAAAGTGCACACTAAAAAATTAGCCATTATGTGCAAAATTTGAACATGTGATCATGATCATGAGCATGATCATGAATTCAAAAATTGAATTTTGACTAGAAATATGATCAAAATCATGACATTTAGATTTGAATACATGGATTCAAATCATAGAAAAATAGTGTAAAATCCGATTTTGCTCACCAAAAATTGTAAACCTTCGATAAGTCCAGAAATTCATGCGATCAGAATCGTGAAAATAAAGTTTTGAATCATCAATTTGAATCACAAGAAATAGTTCAAATCTCAATTCAAATCGCCAAAATGTGCAAATATTTGGTCAGTCCTAATAAACTTGTGATTAGAATTACAAGAGACTAGTGTAAAATCCGATTTAAGTCAGAAGATTTTGACATCTTTATATCACTTGCCATGCAACTGTGATCATGATCGTGAGTGCAATTCAAAAGTTGCGATTATGATTGCAAATTCAAAATTTGACTTGCGATCATGATTGCGATCAAAATCACAAAATTAAGTGTAATTAATTATTAATTCAAATCATAAGGCCAGATTTTGAATTCAAACTTTTTAAATTTATTTAGCAACTATTCAAAATCATTTTAAAGTTTATATTTTAATCCAAAAAATATAATTCCAAGCCTAAGAAATTTAGTAAATCATTTAAGAACAAATTATAACATTTTTTGTGAAATATTTCAAATGCAAAGACATATTTCCAAGATTAAATAATTTGATAAATCATGTAAGAATATTTTGAAATGTTATGTTGAAAATATTTCAAATACAAAAATATATTTCCAAGTTTAAATAATTTGATAAATCATGTAAGAATATCTTGAAATATATTTGTTGAAAATATTTCAAAAGCTTTTTTTAGCAAAAACTTGAGGCAAATTTTTCAAAAGTAATTTCAAAAAATGAGCTAAATATAAATAATCTTATACCTTTATATTGCACCCAAAGTAAGTCCTAGACAAGAATTTCATCAATTAAAATTAAGGCCAACCAAAAAAAATATATAATAGAGCAAACTAAGAATTGTAAAACAAGATTCAGTCCTAAGTCATGAAAAAAATCTATTTATGAAGAAAATCTAAGCCTAAAAAAAATGACTATATCCAATGAAGACCTAAGGCATTTTTTAAAACATCCAAGCATCCAATGCTCAATCTTCTAAGTCTTCAAAACTTAGAACAACTCTCTCTCTATTTTTTTTTTTTTACTTTTTTCTAGAGATAAGCAAGATGAGAATTATCAACACTTGGCGCCAATGCTCACTCCTTCTTCTTTGGACAATCCTATAGAATATACATAAACTTTGCAATCCATATATCCAATCTAATTTGTCATTATATATTATTCAAAAATATAATTAAAACAAATTAGCACATGAGCATGTATTATAATCTTATCATATATATTCATTAACTATAGCATAGCATGCCTATTAACACTTGTACATGATATAGCACTAAACAGATTGTATACGATATAATACAAAGACATGCATTGCTATTTAAACATATATATTCACCATTTGCCATCATAAAAACTAATCATTTAGAGCCTTGGCACTAACATTAAATTTGTTTACTCAATTAATAATTGTAAAAGAGAGCTTTAATTTAACTTACTACTCAACTGGAGTATGCAATCAGTGCTTTATCTCTAACTTGAATTTTAGATCTCACCATTCCAAGCTAGTCAAACAAAATGAAAAGACAAAGTGGAACTAATTCTTGATTGAAAAAAAAAGTAAGGAAAAGCAATCAAATAAAAAGGAGTCATTTACTTCATAAAAACTTCCATAAGAAGTACATTTTTTTTTTTAGAAATAGAAAATAATTGGGTTATTTGGTTAGCCATTAACTTAAAAAATGTGAGAAATTATACTTTCCAAGAAATTCTAGTTTCCATAAAATATGAGAAATTGCTTATTCAGCCCCTTAGGTAAGCTCTACTTCTTGTACTTTTAATGAAGTAAAAATATAAAACTATCCTCACAAAATTTAAGTAATGATAAAAGTAACCTTTAAAAACTTATCCTATGTCTTGACAAAAAAGCACAACTTTTCTGAAGCATATTTTAGTTATTTTGGTAATACTTCATGAGAAGTTTAAAGTTAAACCAAATACCACATAGGAACTTATTTCTTAGGAAGTGTTACTTCTTAAGTGTCAATCAAACAACTTTTAGCATTTTTTGGGAAGTTTGCACAATAACTTACTTTTTGAAAAGTTTAACTTCCTGTAAGAACTTACTTCCTATTATAATACCCTAAATTTCTCTAAAATTAATTTCAATAATAAAATGGCTTTTTGAAGAAATCTAAATAGGTGAATTTGGAAATTTTGAGAGTTTCAAAATTGTAAATTCTGAGAAATAAGTGTCTAGATATAGTAGAAATAAATTATATGAATTTTAGGAATCCTCAGAAACTATTAATTTCCATTTCAAATGCTTATACAATAAAATTCATGTTTTAGGATTTAATTTTTGAAAAACTTCAAAGTTTGAAATTAGGGCTACATGTACCCAACAAATACAAATTTATAGTCATTACAAAGATAATTAATTTAACTAAATTGTGTTAAAATTTCTTAGCTATTGGCAATCAGTGAGCTTGTTAAATTTGGACTCAAAGTTATGAAAAATGGTAAGGTTGTTAAAGGAGGAAAAAAATTGAGAAACTTACCTAGGAAGAGTCAAAGATGGAAGTTAACTCAAAATTTTCCATTTTGCCCTTTAAAAGTCAATTCCCCTTTCTTCTTCTTAAGCCCTTCCCCACACATACAAACTTCAACTTGTGGAAGCTTTCTCTCTATACCTCTCTCTTCAAGTAAGCCTCTCATTCTTTCATGTAAATTTCTCATATTTGTGTTGCTAATTCCTTTCTTCTTCCTCTTCAATTCAATACTAAAATCTTGTTGATTCATCAAGTATAATTTGAGTTCTAAATTTTTGAATCTAAAAGCTATTATTCATTTTACTATTAACTACAAGAATCTGTATGAATTTCTAAATTTTTTAAAGCTTAAATCTTTTATTCCTAGCTTGTTTCTATGGAGTGAAACTATAATCTAATAGTGTTTGATTATTTAATGAAAGAAAATTTTCAAAAATTTTAAGAAGCTAATATGCTTTTCTTTTTGTTCATGAAGAGCATTGAAAGACCTTTGTAGATTATATCGATCTCCTTATTTCGGCTACTTAGGTGAGTGATTCCTATCTCTCTTGTAAGTTGTAATATAGCTAATTAGATGTGAATCCTTAAATTATTGATTATTATGAGAAAAATGGGTTTTGTGTGGTCTCATGGCTTAGTTTGAATTTGATTGAAATTGTTGATATAAATATGGTTCTATGTTTGGAAAAGCTGGAATTTATGCTTGTTTAAGCTTTTAAAATAATGATATATTGAACCTATGTGATTTGGTGAACCTTGGATAATGTTTCACCTATTTTGGTTGCTGTTCTTCTACATTTCCAGTGCTCATGAGTCAAATTACCATATTTATAGTGACCCTGCGATCATGCTTGTAGAAATCGAGCTATATTATACCTTATGATTCTAATTAGAAATTTAACTAGTTTCTTGTGATTCAAATCGGCCTTTCCTACCCTATTTTATGATTTCAATTGTGATTCTAATCGCGTGCATACTTTGGACTTCCCAAAATCTGTAATTTTGGACTAGCAAACTTACATCTTGCACTAAATCATTGCAAGTTGAATCAAAACCTTCCTATTTGAATCCTGCGATTCTACTCAAATTTCTAACACGATCATGCTCACACCTCTAGATTTTTATATTCAAACAGCTTAAACTTACTTCTCTATAAGGTAACTCGTATTTTCTTGACCCAACTTCAAACAATTCCCTAGCCATTTCTAATATAATCATCAATAAGTCCTCATTAAGCCATCTCATAAGCTAATATGAATTAATTTACTGATTATTTATATATATTGATGCTAAAGTAATAATCTTGATAATTATATAATAATGTGATAATGAATATGTGGTCGTGATTTGAAATGGAAATATGAACTATGTGATACATTTATTACAAATTATGATATTGTTTGAAAGTTTGAAAATTTCCTATGAGATATAAGACTATGAGTGATGATGATAAGATGAAATAGGGTTTATGAACCAAATCTTGGATCTATGCATGTTGATATGTAATGTGGGATAAGGTGGAACTTAAAGGATAAAGTTAGCTATTATGCGAGATAAGGTGGAAAGGAGTAACAAGGAGGGTATTGATCTTGATTGTTTATTTTACTTATTTGAACTGTTATTCATATTCCGAGAAATATTGAAATATGATATAATAATGTGAGCTAAATCTAAGGTATGTATATTTGCTATTGCTGGAGAATTCATAAGTTTAGTATGGATTATTTCATTGAACCTAGACTCACTCTTCTGTGGACTATTTTTTAGATTCTCAAGATATTGCTACTATTCCACCCATTTGAAAAGTAAGGATGGATAACAATCCCATAGAAATCACTACTAATGCATTTTCCACCATAGTAGATAATCCTTTAATGATGTATGAGATCAAGATTCATTACATCATAATCCTAAACTTACCTAGTTGCAAAGTATTGCATGAAGTAGAGATTATTCCCTTACAACCCCCTAACATCTTGTTAATGATAGCCATGGCATAGTTTGATCTTTAGAGGATCTATCATCTATCTACACATTTTGATAATCTTGTGAAAACCTATAAATAGTGTGGCCATAGAATTCCCTGAGGGCATAATTAGTTGAACCTATACTTTTGGTTCCTTCACAAGTAATAGGTTGAACTGCCTTTTGTTTTGCTTTGCCTTTGTGAAGACATGTAGGGTAGTGTGGGAAAATGACTCGTAGAGCTAGCTAGCTGTCTATATAAGTGTTTTTGAGAATTCATTAGAAACCCTTTGAAATTAATGTTTTAACATGCATGTGCCTTAATGGGCAATGTCCTTATATATTATAAAAGTATGTGTTTACTTTAATAAGCTTTCTTTCCTTCCTATAAGTTTATGATTTCTTAACTAGTTAAATGAACTTAAGTAAATATAATTAAGGAATATTAAAAAGAAGTATGAGTAGGAATAGGAGATAAAAATAGGTTAAAGGCTGGTAATTATCAATTGAGGAATTGATATTCATGTCGATCATGACCAAGAATTTGAGTCATGACATGTTTGATATTAGAACATGACTTAGGTTAAACCTGTGAGTATAGGCCTATATGAAGAGTTATTGTATAGTGGTGATGGTTTCATCAAGAGTTAATAGGAACAATACTAGTAGCATGTGTGCACTTGAGGGTACATATTATTGATACCATTGGTGAAATATGTGTCCATATCAATAAAATTAAATTAAAATCTTCTGTAACTCTTAAGAATCTGATTAATTTTGTAATGTAGATTATGGTGAGAACCATAAGATAGGATGGCCAAGAATCTGAATCCGATAATGGAGGGTCATCCATTAGATGAAATAATCCACACCATGAAGTTTGTGATAACCCTAAAGTCCTGCAATAGGCAGAAAACTTAGTCCAACAGGCAATGAATCACCTGATACATTAACTAATGCAAAACTAGGATCGAGATCTGAATAGATAGCCAGATAGGAATAGGTGAAATAAACATAATTGAACCTCTCCTGCTAGAAATGAATAGGAGAATAGGCTAAGGATTGTTCATGAGTTTTTAGAGCTAAAACCACCTTGCTATGCTACAATAGATCCTTCCATGGACCCGTATCAATTCCTTGATCAAGTTGAAAGATATGGTAGGATGTTACAGTGTCTTGAATCCTTACTAATAGAATTGGTAAGGTATCAGTTAGATGATTGAAAGCATTATTGGTATGTAGGAACTATCGAGGAATGAGCTATAGATGCTAAACCATTAACTTGGGTGATGTTCCAAGAAGCCTTCATTGATCAATTTCTTCCTCCCAGTGTCTAACAAGCGAATGCTTGGAAGTTTAAAACTTTGAAATAAGAAAAACTATCTGTAAGTGAGTACAATGCTGAATATACTTGACGTTCTTGATATACTACTCACTTGATCCCTAGTGAGACTATGAAGGTAGAGAGGTTTGTTCAAAGGCTCCATGATTATTATTTTGACCGTGTCAAAGTTGATGCAAACACGACATACTAGCAAGCCATGAATTAGTTTTGCTTGTTGATTTGAGATCAAAAGAGCACCATGAAAGGGAAATGTCCTTTGGTAGTAAGAAAAGAGCTCGATCTATGGGAACAACTATTACATTAAGTAGAAGACTAGCTCTAACTTGTAGAACACTACCTAATGGGTGGAGAAGGAATTTTACTGGACTACCTCGATCATAAAATCCACCGTAAGAAGAAATGTGGGAAGTCAATTAGTTTCAACTGCTTCTGTTCTATTTTATGGAAGAAGTACATCTCAGAACGAATGAAATTTCAATACCAAATGCCACAATATAAGATTTGTAATACAAACCATTATAAACCATGTAGAAGAGATTTGGTTGGATGTTTTTGATATGGACAGCTGGGACATAAAGCAAGGGAATGCCCCATGAATACAAGAACCTCGGGATATAGTGCAAATTACCAAGCTCGAACTCAAAGTTAACTAATAGCATAATCTACAGCTTCAGTAAGAGCACCAGCTACATTAGACAGAAATGATGAAAAAAGCAATTGAGGGAGAAACCTTAATGAAGTTACAACGAGGGTTTATGATCTTACCAGATAGGAGACCTAAGCATTGAATGTCGTAGTTTCAGGTATTTTGAAAGTGTATGATCTACAAGCTCAGGTATTGTTTGACCTTAGAACTACTCATTCCTTTATTGCAAAGACATTTGCTGTTTTATTAAATAAACCTAGTGAATTGATAAAATCCTCATTATTAGCAATGACATTGGTTGGCAAGGTCCTTCTAGCTAACTATTTGTTTAGGGATTGTGTTATGACGATAAGAGATAAACAGATATCTACAAATCTAGTCATTTTATATATGGTTGATTATGATATAATTCTAGGTATGGATTGACTTTCTTAGCACTATGTGTGCATGAATTGTTTTGACATGACCATTACGTTCCATGTGGACGAATCTTCTCTTGTAGTCTATCAAGTAAGATGGGTAGCTGAGATCGCTAGTTTGATTTCTAGTGTGCAAGTTAGGAAATTATTGAAAAAGGGGTACATAGCTTATTTAGCTATGGTAAAAAACTTAGAGTAATCTATTTCAAATTTGAGTGAGGTCCTGGTGATACGTGAGTTCCTCAACATGTTTCTTGATGATTTACCTGGATTGCCATCAGATAAGGAAATTAAATTTACTATCAATCTTGTACCTGGCACTAAACCTATTTCCATCTCTCCTTACTGTATGGCACTAATGAAATTGAAAGAGTTGAAAACTCAACTACAGGAATTGATTAATAAAGGCTTTATTCATCTGAGTACTTCACCATGGGGAATGCCTATACTCTTTATTAAAAATAAAGATGGGACATTTTGATTGTGTATTGATTATTGTCAGCTAAATAAGGTGACTATCAAGAATAAATATCCCCTCCCTTGTGTCGATGACCTATTTGATCAATTGCAAGGAGTGAAATATTTCTTGAAAATAGATTTAAGATCAAGGTATCATCAGTTGAAGATTCGCAAAGAAGATGTGCCCAATACTATTTTTCCTATGCATTATGGACACTATGAATTTCTCGTTATGTTGTTTAGGTGGATGAATGCCCCAACTACTTTTATGGACCTAATGAATTAAATTTTTAAATCATTTTTGGATAAGTTTGTAATCGTATTTATTAATGATATCATGGTATACTCCAAAAGCAAGGAGGAACATAATCAACACCTAAGAATAGTGTCACAGACTCTGTAGGAGCATCAGCTTTATGCAAAATTCTTAATGTGAATTTTGGGCAACCAATGTCAAGTTTCTCAGTCATGTTATGTTACAAAAAAGAATACGAGTTGATCTTTAAAAAGTAAAAGCCATAGAGAATTAGCCTAGACTTTTGATGGTTACTGAAATTTGAAGTTTCTTGGGATTAGTTGGATACTACCAAAAATTTGTCAAGGATTTTTTTTCAAGATTTCTATGCCATTTACTAAGCTTACTTGAAAAGTAGTGTGATTTAAATGGATTCCTACATGTGAAGAAAGCTGTCAAAAGCTAAAGAGGTGTTTGACGACACCCCTGATGTTGGTATTGCCATTTAGATCAAACAACTATGTGGTGTATTGTGATGCTTCACGAATTGGACTTAGATAAGTGTTAATGCAAAATAGAAGAGTAATCGTATATGCGTCGTAACAATTAAAGAAACATGAGCAAAATTATCCCACTCATGATCTGGAGATGGTGGCTAATCTTTGCTTTGAAGATATGGAGACACTACTTATATGGAGAAATAGGTGAGATTTACATGGACCATAAAAGCTTGAATACATTTTCGAACAAAAAGACCTAATCTTCAACAGCAAATGTGGATAGAGATGGTAAAGGATTATGAATGTTTGATAATGTATCATCCTGGCAAAGCAAATGTGGTAACAGATACATTAAGTTACAAATCAACAAGTAGTTTGGCTTATCTTCTTTCTAAAGAAGAAAAGTTTATGTATTTTTATTCAGAATTCAAAAAGCTTGGCATGTAACTAGAAGTTTCAAACTAAACCTTAATATTAGCCCACATGATGATACAATTGATGATGGTAGATTGTGTTAAAAAAGCTCAAAACAAAACCCACAATATGTGACCTTTAAACAAAAAGCAGAAATGGAACAAAGATCAAAGTTTGCAATTGAAGAGACAGAAATGCTTAAAAGGGAAAGACAATTATAGGTTCCCTTGAGTGTTTGAGATGATTTGTTACATTAAGCTTATAACTCATCATATATAATGCACCTAAGAGTGTCTAAGATGTATCATGATTTAAAAGAGGTATTTTGGTAGGAAGGCATAAAGCAAGATGTGCTTGAATATATGACCAAATGCCTTATGTGTCAATAAATTAAGGTAGAATATCAACATCCAACAGGACTACATTAATCCAGTAAGATTCTAGAATGGAAATGGGAAAGCATAATGATGGATTTCTTAGTTGGATTGCCAAAGTCACCAAAAGGCTATAATTTAATTTGGGTCATCATTAATCACTTAACTAAATCGACTTATTTCTTGCCAATTAGGATGACTTATTCAATTGCTCAATATGCGCAAATATACCTAGATCAGATGGTTCTTTGACATGGTGTACCATTGACAATCATTTAAATAAGCGTTAGGTACTCAATTACGATTTAGTACTACTTTTACTTGGCAAACAGATGGTTAATTAGAGTGAAAATACAAATTCTAAACGACGTGCTACTAGCATGCGTGATGGAGTTTGAAGGAAGTTAAGAAAAATATCTGTCACTCATTGAATTTAGCTACAATAATAGTTATCAATCTAGTATTAAAATGGCACTATTTGGTTCAAGTCCGAAGAAGCAAAGTTATTAGGACCAGATTTTGTAGCAGACACCATATAAAAGGTGCCATTAATTCATGACCAAACAAAGGTAGTTCAAGATAGATAGAAATCCTATTCAGATAAGAGAAAAAGAGAATTAGAGCTCGAGGTTGATGATCGAGTATTTCTCAAAGTATCTTATTTGAAAGGAGTCATGCATTTTGGTAAAAAGGGGAAATTGACGTCACCATATATTGGACCATTTCAAATTATTAATCGTATAAAATTTGTAGCATATCAATTAGAATTGCCAACTAAAATGCAAGGAATTTATCTAGTATTCCCTGTATCCATGTTAAGAAAATATGTCCAAGATAAGTCACATGTAATTAAGGAAGAATCGATTCAATTAGACACTAAGTTCACTTATGAAGAACAACCGGTAACTATTCTTGCTGACAAGTTTGAAAGCTAAGATCAAGGGAAGTTCCTATAGTCAAGGAATTGTGGGGATGACATGATGAGCAATAAGCCACATGGGAGTTGGAATATGATATACAAGAAAATTATTCCTGATTATTCAGTAAGGGACACATACAATAAATGTTTAGTGTAAGATGTTACTCATAAATGTTAATTTTTTTTATTTAACGTATCGTCAATGTTTAGAATTTGAGGATGAATTCTATTAAGGGGAGAATTGTAATACCCTAAATGTCTCCAAAATTAATTTTGATAATAAAATGGCTTTTCGAAAAAATTTGAAAAGGTGAATTTGGAAATTTCAAAACTGTAAATTTTGTGAAACGAAGTATCCAGATATAATAGAAATAAATTATATGAATTACAAGAATTCTTAGAAATTGGAAATTTCCATTCCGACTGCTTATAAAATAAAATTTATATTTTTGAGATTTAATTTTTGGAAAACTTCAGGGATTTCAAAACTAGGGCTATGTGTATCCAACAAATGTAAATTTATAATCATTATGAAAGTAATTAATTTAACTAGATTGTGTTAAAATTTCATAATCACTAGTGATTATTGAGTATGTTAAATTTGAACTCAAAATTATGAAAAATGGTAAGGTTGTTAAAGAAGGAAAAAAATTGAGAAATTTGCCTAGGAAGAGTCAAAGGTGGAAGTTGACTCAAACTTTCCCTTTTTGCCTTTTAAGAGTCGATTCCCTTTTCTTCTTCCCTAACCCTTCCTTGGTTGCATTTCATGCAACAAACACAAACTCCAACTTGTGGAAGCTTTCTCTCTGCACTTCTCTCTCTCTCTCTCTCTCTCTCTTCAAGTAAGCCTCTCATTCCTACATGTTAATTTCTCATATTTTTGCTACCAATTCCTCTTTTCTTAATCTTCAATTCAATACCAAAATTTTGTTGATTCATTAAGTATAATTTGAGTTTTAAATTTTTTAATTCTAAAATTTACTATTCATTTTACTGTTTACTACAAGAACCCATATGAATTTCTGAAGTTTTTAAAGCTTAAATCTTTCCTTCCTAGCTTGTTTCTATGGATTGAAACCATAATCTAATAATATTTTATCATTTGATGAAAGAAAAATCTTGAAAAATTCAAGAAGCCAATATGCTCTTCTTTTTGTTCATGAAGATCATTGAAGGACCTTTGTAGATTATCTTGATATCCTTATTTCAGCTACTTAGGTGAGTGATTACTACCTTTCTTGTGAGTTGTAATATGGCTAATAAAATATGAATCCTTGAATTGTTGATTATAATGAGGAAAATGGGCATTATGTGGTCTTATAGCTTAGTTTGAATTTGATTGGAATTATTGATGTAAATGTGGTTCTATGTTTAGAAAAGCTAGAATTTATGCTTGTTTAAGCTTCTAAAATAATGGTATATTGAACCTATATGATTTGTTGATAGTTGGATAATGTTTGCCCTATTTTGGCTGCTATTCTTCTGCATTTATGGAGCTCATAGGTCAAATCATCATATTTACACTAACCCCACGATCATGCTCATAGAAATCGAGGTACATTATGCCTTGAAATTCAAATAAAAAACTTAACTAGTTTCTTATGATTTGTATCAATCTTCCCTACCTTGTTTTATGATTCTAGTCACGATTCTAATCACGTATATACTTTGGACTTCTCAAAAGTCTAAAATTTTGGACAAGCAAACTCGCATCTTGCACTAAATCATCATAAGTCAAATCAAAACCTTTGCATTTAAATCCCACAATTCTACTCAAATTTCAAACACAATCATGCTCATAATCATGCTCGCACCTCCAAATTTTTATATTCAAGCAGCTCAAACTCATTTTTCTATAAGGTAACTCTCATTTTCTTGACCTAACTTCAAATAGTTCCTTGTCATTTTCAATATAATCATTAATAAGTCCTAATTGAGCCATCTCATAAGCTAATATGAATCAATTTACTAATTGTTTATATATATATATATTGATGCTAAAGTGATGATCTTGATAATTATGTAATAATGTGACAAGGAATATGTGGCCGTGATTTGAAATGGAAATGTGAACTATGTGAAATGTTTGTTACAAATTACGATACTGTTTGAAAATTTGAAATTTTCCTATGAGATATGAGACTATAAGTGATGATGATGATATGAGATAGGGTTTATGAACCGAATCTATGCACTCTGACATGTAGCATGGGATAAGGTGGAATTTGGAGGGATAAAGCTAGTGATTGTGCAGGATAAGGTGAAAAGGAGTAACAAGGAGGGTCTTGATCTTGATTGTTTATTTTACTTACTTGAACTGTTATTATTATTATGAGAAATATTGAAATACGATATAATAGTGTCCTAAAATCTAAGGTATGTATATTTACTATTGCTAGAGAATTCATAAGTTTGGTACAGATTATCTCACTGAGCCTCAGACTCATTCTTTTGTAGACTATTTTTCAAATTCTTAAAATATTATTGCTATTATCCAAAAAATAAGGATGGACAACAATCTTTTGGAAATCATTACTAATGTATTTTCTACCACAGTAGATAGTCCCTTATGCATGTATAAGATCAGGATCCATTACATCACAATCCTGAACTTACCTAATTGTGAAGTATTGCATGAAGTAGAGATTATTCCCTTACAACCCCCTAATGTCATGTTAATCATGGTTATGGGATGGTTTGATCCTTAGAGAATCTATCATCCATCTACACATTTTAATAATCTTTTGAAAACCTATAAATAGTGTGGTCATAGAGTTCCCTGAGAGCATACTTAGTTGAACCCATACTTTTTGGTTCCTTAACAAGTGATAGATTAAACTATCTTTTGTTTTACCTTGCCCTTGTGAAGATACAAGAGGTAGTGTGAGAAGATAATCTATAGAGTTGGCTAGCTGTCTAAATAAGTGTTTTTGAGAATTTTTAAGAAACCCTTTAAAACTGATGTTTTAACATGCATGTACTTTAATGGGTAATGTCCTTCTACATTATAAAAGTACGTGTATATGTTAATAAGTTTTCTTTCCTTCCTATAAGTTAATGATTTCTTAACTAATTGAATAAACTTGAGTAAATATAATTAGAGAATATTAAAATAAGTATGAGTAGGAATGAAAGATAAAAATAAATTAAAAATTTTAAATTGTAACATTTACATGAACTAAATGATTTCAATATATACACGACATAATTTTGTTGTGCAAAGACTTTTAACACAATATGCTATAAATGTCAACCCTTGCCCCGTAGAAAACTCTTTCTTTAAAGCATGAATGACAAACAAGGATAACACAGACAATTAATGATGCGATATTCTACTATTTGTCAAGTCTTTCGAACTTATTGACTTATGCTTTGAAATCAAATTTTCTAAAGTTTAATTCATTTATTTCAATAAAATGATTTTAATTCATTTGTAATTGAATTTTAAGGTTTTAAAATAATATTAAAAATTATCATTTTCATTTATTTATAAATAATTTTTTATTATAAATATATTAAAAATACATAAAATTTAATTAAAAAAATAATATACCATATTATAATAAATAAAATATTAAAATAGGTACAAAATTTTTGACATAATCTATAAACAATAAGATTCATATGCAAATTAATTAAAATCATTTCTTTTAAAATGAAATTGAATTTTAGAAAATTCATTCCAAAGCATAAAGAACGCCTCAAAATGGTGGGTGAAATAGATTGGTAGGAAACGTACCAGAACATAAAAAACACATCAAGTACAAAAACAAGGCACGCACAATCCTTGCTGGGTTATTTTGGAGAGCCCAACGAGCTATATGGGCCAGGACCCAAGCTCCTCGATAAACATCTATAAGGCCGGACCACGAATTTACCGCAATTAAGGCCATTCATGTACTTGCACTTCTCCGAGGAAATTCATTTTCGTGCAAGATTGACCCAAAAAAAAAAAAAATACAAGTGATTAGCGAAATTAGTTTTTGGAAAAGCCTAACAAATATTATTTTAGGGTGCGATTGGGAGAGCTTATCTACAGCTTATATTTGAGCTTATCTTATAATATAAGCACTTTAGATAAAAAATTTAAGT
>JANHAO010013412.1:0-15868 GCA_026873985.1 Saraca asoca
AGTAAACAACACATCAAAAGCTCAATGCATTGCTTAGTTTTCCTATCCTCTTCCTATAAGTGATCATTAAGCAACAATCATATAACATCTAAATCAAATGAAGCCATTCAACTTAGATATTCATAGCAAAACAAAGAGGAAAAAGGAAAGAAATGGCCAGTAATTGAATGCAAGATGAAAGAATAAGACCTCCACATTAATCTTCAAGTTTTGTTAACCCCTTATGCTGATTACAACTCAGCCTACCATTAAAGGTAGAAACTACAAGGAAAAAATGAAAGAAAACGAGCTACTCTACTGCTACTGGAACTATACTAAAAACTACTCTAAAATTTTTTACAAAAACTGAACTAAAAACTCTACCAAAATGGACTTTGCCTAGGTAGAAAGAAAGAAGCTAGCTGCATGTAGGTGGATAGGCAATGATGGTTGGTCTGGTTTTTCTTTCTGCCACTACCTTGCATGTTGTGTGTTTTTATAGGCTACTTTCTCTGATTTTTTTTTACTTACTACCCTCCAATTGGTTGAGTGTTAGCTGGTTTAAGAGATGGTTCAATGGGCTTAAGATCCATGCCAATTGGGGGCCTTAAAACCAAATTTTGCAGAGGCCCATTTTTACAGCATTTTTGCCTCTCTGTTGTAGCTCATTTTGCATGCCCATAATGACGTTTTGAGCTCAGGAATCTTCACAAGAAATGTGGCTTTATGTCTTAGCTTCCAATTGGGCTTAGTTTTGCCTTAATTGGACCTCTATAGCTCTAGTTATGGTCTAATGAGTGCACAAAGGTCAGGCTGCTCGAGACAGTATTCTAGTCTTGATTTCAACTCCAATTTCAGATAGCCAATTGCATGGTTCAACCTTGGAGGTCTTCATGAAAGTTGTAGAGCCATGTCTTAGATTTCCTACAAGACAAGAATCATATCAATTGGACAAGTGTAGCTCGAGTTATGACTAGATTACAAAAACTGCTCAAAATGGCCAAATTATGCAGAATTTCTTCTAATGAACCAATTGACACAAAATCATAAATACACATTAACACAGCTAAAAGTAAGTCATTTGGACCTTAAAATGCTAAGTGAGAGGACGAATAAATGAGTGAAATATTTTGTTATCACTCTCATACGGCCTATTGCCTACAGCTCTCGCACAACCCATCCATACTATCATTTTCTCACTCAAACATACGTGCTCGAGCATGCAGTATTTAATTCTCGCTAAGCAAGTTGCTAGCATATATTACCTAGGATGGGTTGCCACAACCGATTGACCACTTCATATAGCACATATCCTTTTGAATTATGAATTATTGGCTTAAATCTATTTACATGCGCTTTCCTATTAATAAAGGTTGATTAATCTATTTAATATACGTGTGGTTCAAATTTTTGTTGAGCTATGATTTGCAGGAAACAACTTGCTATAATTTGCTAACTTTCCAAAAAGTACTCATTGCAACATTCACGCAAGAGTGAAAATTGGTGTCGTTGAGTACCTTTGATCATAAGACAAATCCATATAGGGTTCGAAGCAAAGAAGGGCACTTAAAAAAAAAAAACTAGCCTTGGGGAGTTAGGCCCTAATGAGAAGCGAGTTCAGCGCTTGGAGTAGACGAAATGTCTCTTACCTGGCTATCTGCAGGCTCCGTATTTTGTGGATTGATCTCTCCACCAATAGCACTCTCAGCGTATGGGTCATGGCTTGCAGATGCCGTCGACTTACTTCTAGCTACCTTCTTCTTAAAACCTTTAATAGCATTCAAAGCCTTCGATCCAAAGAAAGAAAAGTCCAAATTTGGATGATGCCTCCACAGGGTGTAAAGGAAAAGTGAGTTCATTTTGGACTCTGCGTCCTCCGCGGCCTTAGCAATCCGCTCGATAGTTGTGCCTATGATCTTGTCAACTTCTTCTTGCTCTAAGGAGACTTCTTTCCTGGCCACTTCAAGATTAGCCCTGGCAACCTCTGCTCGTCGCGTAGCAGCTTTGAACCTTTGGCTTGCCGAGTCAAAGCCTTGGAGAGCAATATCTCTGTCATTCCTCATTTAGTGCAGCTCTTTGACTGCCTTACTGAGCTCAGCCTCAATAGCCTCACATCTCACCACCTCATTGGCTCAAGCCTCTTCAACCTCCCTCATTGCGATCTCGGTATCTCGTGCCTTGTCTTCCATTTCCTGGGCTTTAGTGGTCATGACGGCTAAATCTTGTATGAGTTTGGTGTTCTTTCTCTCTACGGATCGAAATGACTCCCCCATCTTGACCACTCCTAATAGATCCTGGAAAGCGAACCCAGTCAGACTACAAAAAAGCAAAGGGGAAGCAAAATGATGAAACATGATTTACCAGTAAAATCTTGTGAGTGACAAAGTGTGTCAATCCCATGCTCACAATCTCTATCTCTAATGGCCGCAGGTAGGAATGAGATCTTGAAATATCCTATAGATTCTCTTGGATGAAGTTAAAGTACCCTTGTGTTTCGGGCCAATATCCGGTTGAGGCTCCCCTACTGCCTCCTCTTGAGTTGCTTGTTCTGAACTACCAGCGGCCTCTTTCCCTTTGATGACTCTTCTTTTCTTGGCAGGAGGGCTAGGTAAGGTGGTGATTTTGACTGCCTCGGCCTCTCCATGATGAGAAGAAGGAGCCGACTCTAGAAGGGACATTCTGGTCACCCCAGGAAGAGGCTGGTTTGGATCGATGGGAATCGCCACAATAGCAAGATCCGAAGGGGTCACAACAACCTTGAGCTCTTCTGAATCATCAGAGGGAGGGCTTTCAAAAACAAGTTTCAATATTTCCTTGTAGTCTTCAAAGTCAACCAGTCCAATTTCTTTTAATCGACGAACTTCGATCTCCCTAGTAAGCTCGATGCTCAGTGTATGAGCTAACCTATGAGCTCGAAGGAGGTCATCATTAAATTTAAGGTCGCTCTACAAATCACCTACAGTTGCAAACTAACGTAACACATTGGCCTCCTCAGCTTCAAGTGTTAGCTTCACTTTGCCGACCCCAACTGTAAAAAATGAAATGAAGTATTAGAACTACAACACAAAATCACAAGAGCTCGCATGATCACAACTCACATACCCAGTGTTAAGATGAAGTCAAAGTTGCAAAGAAAATGCAAGGAAGGACACGGGATGTAGAACCAGTGGGTTTTGTACTGGCCAACATTTGAGTTGCCCTTAGCTTCCCCCTGAGGCAGAGCTCCTTTGAACTTAGAATTTCAGGCGGAAAGATAGTAGATTCCGTTTGCAGAAGTTATGCTTCTCATGCTGAAAAGGTGACGTAAAACCCTTATAGATGGAAGAGGAAGATTACTCCTTCGATACATAAGCGCTAAGGAGAAAAGCTGAGTATAAAAGTTCAGAGACAACTGAAAAAGGGCTAGATTCAATTTGTTCAACAAATTGATAATGAATGGGTGAACTGGAAACCTCAACCCCACGTCAAGGTGATAGGGGCTAATCGTGATAAACCTAGGAGGAGGATGAGCAGCATGATCATTAGGAGAAGGCACCATGAGGCGGCAACCTTTAGGAATGTGGAAGTTTTCCATTATACTTGTAAGCTCACGCATCTCAATAGTCGAAGCATAATGCTTGAAAATTAAACAATCTAAGGAACCTTCAACGACATGCTGCTTTGCACTAGGCTCAAGTTGGGGAAGAGGCTGTTCAGCGACCTCGTCGCTTCTGTGAGCAACACCAATTATGGGGTGCATCAGCTCCTCACTACTAGCCAAAGATTTGGGTTCAGCATTTCCAACCCGGTGGCTATGACATCTGTAGGCTGCCATCTATGCAAAACATAAAGAAAAAAAGGGACTGATTAAGCTTTTGAAGGCAAAATCCTCCTCAGAATGACTACCTAAACGAAATTACAAAATCCCTATGTAAGCAAATCACAGCATGCCCTGAACCACCAAGACAAGCACTAAAACAATTGGTAAACCCGAAGGGGTCTAGCTAACAAAACTCGATTGGGTACCTAAAATTCCCAATAGGGGAGAAAGCTCAAAATAACAGATTAAGAATTGGCAAAGAGAGCATTTGATGATGAATCAGCCAGCATTAACCTATAAAGAGCGAAAGGTTAGAAAGACTTATCGTGATAAAGAGGCAAGCTACACTTCAGAATGATTTAAGAAAGGAATGGACTTCTAGTCGAGATGTTCGGAGCACCAAAACAACAAAGCAATAAGCATTGAAACCAGGAGACTAACCTGATGACGTCTGTTCGAGAGTCTGAAGGATGAAAAGAATTGATGAACAAGAATATGGAAAGACAAATGCTTAATCTCACCTTTCTATAGCCTCAATCATCCAGCCGTTCAATCTAATAATTGACCAATTGTCGAAAATTTGACTATTCACACAAGCTCCAGGGTTCAGCTTTTGTCGAAACAAAAGTTTTGGAAAATGTGTGCATTAAATGAGGATAATGATGACAAGTGCAGGCGAAAAGATGAGATAAGAACTCGAATAGGGACATTGCACCCTTCAGACCAACAAATTGCAACTCCTGACTCGCAAAGTGAATCCAGAGTTGGGGGGCTAATATTGTGGATGTTTTCTAGAGCGGGCCCAATGAGGCAAGTCCAGCTGAATAAAACTTAGGAAAATGTCAAGATCACCAAAAGGGAACGCCAACCCACTGACTACGAGGGAAGGGCACGAGACGAGCTCAGAAGTGGAAGTCCATACCCATCGAGTAGCATTCACCTTGGGTCGTTAAGGGCAGAGTGAGCCGCGTCTAGGGAATCCACCCAGTGAGCTTGGATTCAAAAGGCTATCCACACTAGTGTGAGCTAAAAAGACTAATGATCCAATCAGGCAAGTGACCTCCACTCCCAAAGGAAGAGTAAAGGTCTAATCAATGGTTAAGAGCACTTCTTCCAAGCTGGCAAAATAGCCCCTAAGGGGAAACACCTACCTGTAGACCTTGCAAATCTCATCAAATAGAGTCTAAGTTGTCTATACGAAATAGTTACATGATGTAACCAATGTACAAATCGGGAAATTACCATGGTAACCTCCTATGTTTCTATAAATAAAGGGTTAATCCATTGTAGGGAAAAAAGAGAGAGGAGAGGGAGAAAGGGGCATAGTAGCAGAAGCTCTATCAAAATAGAGAGGAAAGCCTGTATATTGTCACCCAACACACTTGAACAATTAAACCTCCACCCGTCAGACAGGAAATACAATCAATGTGAACGTAGGGGCCAAACTGGCTTTAGCTAAACGACGATAAAAATGCCTCTGATCTTACTCTTCCCTCCCTTCTACTCACTTTATCTGTTACTCACACAGTCACAACTCATAATCTGGGTGTTGGCTAAAGTCTAGGTTCCTTGAACCAGATTTTACCATCAATAACCACAATAGGCTAAACTTACAAGACAACAAGTCTAACAAAAATACTAAACAAGTAAGCCAAAATAAAAAGCTTATGTAGAGTAAAAATGCTGGTTTCACTTCATCCTCTATGTTGACCTTCAAAACTATGTAGGTTCACTAAGTTTAAAGCTTGAAATCATTAGACTATACCTTAGAGACCCCTAGACTTTGGTTTGAACTCATTTGACCTCTTGAAGTTTCATTTATGACCTAATTATTGTGGAAAGGTCAATTTGGACGGAAAACACTAGATAACTTCAGGGTAAATTTCAAGACTCCAAATGGTATAACTGGGCTCTAGTCTTAACATGAAAGTTATAGAACTTTCTCTTAGTTTTCCAACCATATAAAAATCAACTCAATCTGACATCTGGAGTTCAAATTATAGTCCAAAACCTAAAATAATATTAAAAATCTAGTATTAAGTAATTAATTTAATAAAGCTCCAAATCATAATTAAATCACAAAATAAGATGAATTCACTAAATTAAACTTTATTAATATCTTAAGAGGCAAAATATGAGATAAAATAAATGAGAAAAGTATTTTACTCATTGAAAAGTCCTTGATACCCTCCTAAGTAATCCTTTAGTTTCCATCTACAATGCACCGACACTTCATATAGCAGCCGTGTTCGCGTGTCGGAAACGTTTCCGACATCGACACTCATCGACACTGACACGAAACGTGTCGGGGCCGTGTCCGTAATTTCAAAAAATTCGGACACCCGTTCCCTATTTCGACACCCGTGTCAAGCTCGATTCCGGGGCCGTGTCTGTAACTTTAAAAAGTTCGGACACACATTCTCTATTTCAATACCAGTGTCAAGCTCGATTTCTAACTTATTATTTATTATGCCTTATTATTTAATATTATGAGTACTTATTTTCATATGAAAAAATAATAATCACAATATATATTTACAAATAAGCATCATATTTTTTAATATTTACAAATGTACCTCTATATTTTTATTATTTATGCGTATTCCCCACGTATCGGTGTCCTATATTTTTTGAAAATGCCGTATCCCCGTGTCCGTATCCATATTTTCTCGTATCCGCGTGTCGGTATCCGTACAACATACGTTTCCATAAAAAAAAATATAATTGTACCGAATCTAAAAAAAGGCACTTGTTTAACAACAGCAGCAATACATGTCCCTTTATGAGTGTGTACTTTTGAAAATAGAAAAAGACCTCTGGAGAGGTGAGTGTAGAACAACAACAATAACAAATCACATCCTTGAATAATTATATATTTTCAGAGATAAAAAAAAAGTATAAGTGTAATTAGATTAAAAAAGAAGTGGGCGTAAAACTAACATTATAGGAGGTGCTGGCCACGTGCCTAGGTGGCGGCGTTGGAATTACCGAACCCGAGACCGAAACCCCTCAATCCGCTTTCGTCTCAGAACTAACGCCTCCTTCATGCTCTGCCACCCTGCCGTTTTCAAACCTGAAAGCCAAACCAAATACTAACAACTATTTCCTCCTATAAATAATACACTACCAACAGAACAGAGCACACGGATCACACCAACAGAAACTGAACAACACATCAGAGAGAGAGAGAGAGAGAGTGTGAGAGAGAGAGAGACTAACAATGTCAATCGCCTTTGCCTTCTGTCCGTCTTCATACTCCTCCTTCTCTTCCGACAAATTCAATTCCATTCCTAGCACTTCATTTCCATCCTCTTCCTCTCTTCACCTCCGTCTCACTCTTCCACCTCCGCCTCCCAAAACCACCACTTCCCTCCTCCACAGCCGCAGAAATCTCCCTTTCGTTCTCTACTCAACGGGTGACAGCGGCGGCGGCGGCTTTAATGGCGGCGGATCTTCTGGTGGAGGCGGCGGCGGAGATGGTGACGGCAATGCTGGAGATGACAACCACAAGAGCAAGGCGATTATGGTGTTGGCGGAGACTGGGAGGTCGTTGGAAAGCCTGCCTGGTGATTTGGCAGCGGCGATCAAGGACGGGAAGATTCCTGCTTCGGTGGTTTCTAGGTTTCTAGAGCTTGAAAAGTCTCCTTTCCTTCGGTGGTTGCTTCAGTTTGGTGGGTTTAAGGAGCGCCTTTTGGCTGATGATCTGTTTCTGGCAAAAGTTGGTATGGAGTGTGGGGTTGGCGTCTTCACCAAGGTTGCTATTTTCTTATTTCTCTCCTTGATTTAGCTTTTTTTTTTTTGTTGATAAATAATTTTTTTTAACCTTTGGGCATATGATTTAATTGTTTTTTTTTTTTCTGTTAAATTGGATTCTATCCAAAGAAAAGAAAAAAAACAAAGAAAGAAAATTTGTTGAATTGGAGAAATGTTTGAGTTGGTAGAAGTAATGTGATGAGATTAGTAAAGATTATAAAAGTGAAAACCGGTGTCTTAAGTAGATAAATATTTGTATGACACCTTCGAAGGTAAAATATTTGGTTCTGTCTAGAAATTTTGGGTTTGTCCATTGAGTTTACTGAGTGCTTGTAAATTGAGAAAAGTGGCGCTATTCTGGAAGTCATTAATTTGTAGGTAATTTTTTTTTCATGGTTCTTGTTCTATGACTTTATAGAGTTGTTGGTTGAAAATAGTGAAAAATCATTTGAATGAAATGAAATGACTTTATACTTGTTATGCTTCCCTTTTTTTCTCCTATTGCTCAAGGTTATTTCATTTCAGGTCTCCTTCTAGAAGGGGAAATTTTTTAAATGCCGCTTCAAGCATAATGATCGAAAGACTTCTGATTTTGTTTCTTTCTTGGGCAGTCTTGATTCCTTTCATAATTCCTAATATTCCCAATACCTGCATTGGGTTGTTGACCCTTCTAAAAATTCCCTTTTTCAGTATTTGATCCGCAACCCATATCAAAATTCAGTTTTGATAACTTCCTTTTGGACAGATAAAGCCTCCTTACAAGGTTAAGGCTTTGTTTGAACTGCACCTACTTAATAGGATTAACATCAATTATTTGTTACTGGTTTAATGTGTCACAAGAGTTCTGAAACAAATAGTAATCTCCTGCATTGTGAGGTAGCCTGGCGGTTATGGAGTAAGTTGTTTGGGCTTTTTGGAGAATAGTTGGTCTGCATGTCCGCCTGATCTGGGAGTGTTTTTTCTTGCAATATGTTTTCCAGGTTTTGGGAGGGGAAAGAAAAGTGAGGTTGTTTGGTATTGTGCTCCTTTTGCTCGATGTGGTGCACTTGGGTTGAATACAATTTCAGAAATTATTCCCAATGATTTATTCCTTCTCATCTTTTGTGAGATTAGGCTTGTCTTATTTTATTAGCCTCCTTATGGATGTCAGCTCATTGGTTTTATGAGGGTATTCGTTTGAAAATTGGTTTGCTCTTTTGAGCCAAACTCTTTTTTTTTTTCTTTTAATTTTATTTTATTCCTCGTGATCTTTTTTCATCCACATAGGAGAAGAAACTTAGGAGCATAACTCATTTCTTATCTTGTAATTTTTTTTATTGAAAAAGAAAATCTTGTAATTATTTTTTAATCGCGGCAATTCCTATACCTTTTTTTTTTACTATTATGTATATGGGTTAATTGATATCTCCTGTTTTCTTTTGCCCTTATTTGCTTTCATAGACTGCTGCTGAGTATGAACGCCGGAGAGAAAACTTTTTCAAGGAGCTGGAAATTGTTTTTGCTGATGTGGTATGCATATTTAGTTGATAGTATTTCTGAGTTCTTCTATTGTCAGATTATTTCTGAATTCTAAAACCATACAAAAAGATGCATTTATTATTTCTGAATTCTGATAAATCTGCACATATTTTCCTTTCACTATAGTTTTAGTTATGGCAGGTGTTTAACTTCTTTACCTTGGACATGATCACAATTAATATTGCCAGTTGAGTACAAACTATTCAGTTAAGGATTATTTCTGCAATTGGGTTTATTGGCGTCAAATCATTGGTTTTTATTGTCACAAAGAGACTTATTTGATGTATTCACAAGGATTGACATTGTGATCTAGTCGGTCACTATTGAGAGATCTTCAGACCATACCTTTCGGTGTTCCTTTTGTTCTCTGTCTGTTCTAGGATAGGGAACCAGTGGAAGACAGAATATATTTGACTGTTGATATATAATACGTGAAATGACAACAATGGTTTTCATTTTTTTATATTTGATCTGAATAATGAGTGTAGAAAGATAACAATAAGGGAACAAATTAAGGTATTCAGATGTGCATTTCCCTGACAGTGTTTTTCTAGAACACTCTAAGGAAGATACTTGAGTGTGGCACTTAAATTTTGTCTTTTCTTGAAAGGACCTGCCTTTTTATATGAATATATTCTGAACATCAGAATTAAATTTGTGTGTACCTTAAGCTTTGTACTTGCAACAGTTAACGGATTATATTGCTTCATGTGGAAAATCTACTGAAGTCAGTAGAATAACTAGTCTTTTACATATGCTTCTCTTAGGTGATGGCAATACTTGCAGATTTCATGCTGGTTTATCTTCCTGCACCTACGGTATCACTTAGACGCCCACTTGCAATTAACGCTGGACCTATTGCTAAATTTTTCCACAACTGCCCAGACAATGCATTTCAGGTAATTATATATCCCTGTTGACTAATAATTTTGAATGTTTGATGATTGTCAATTAATTGTACTTTTTGGTTTATCTTACTCTTATTTTCTTTTTGTTAGGTTGCTCTTGGGGGAACATCATATTCCTTTATACAAAGGCTCGGTGCAATTCTGGTACATGCATGCTGGTGACTCTGTTATATATTATACTTGGAAAGGGGTCTCCATTTTTTAATTTATAATTTTTAGTATTTAATTGTTCTAAATGATTTGGTTGCATTTCACAGCGTAATGGCTCAAAGCTTTTTGCTGTTGGGACTGCTTCATCACTGGTTAGTCCTCATCTTCCTGTGCATTCTTTTTCTATAATAATAATAACGATAACAACAATTATGATGATGATAATAATTATAATATTATCATTGTTAATAGATTGGTTGCTTACTATTTGGTTTTCTTATAACTTCAATCGGAATTTCTTGAAGCTGTTTTATTATTTGTTACAAAAGTAGGGTACGCTCATGAGTTGTTGATTCAGTTGATGTATTGGCCACTATGAGCAATGATCACGTTGAAACCTCAATGATAAGGCTGTTTCTTTTTGTGGGACTCTTCATTATTTTGTCTTTTTTTTTCTCTCTTAAGAACACTTCATATGTGGATACTGGATGGATCATCGCTGTCATTAAATGCCTTCTTCCTTCTCATCCCCACTCCCATTGCCGCAAAGGCTTAATCACTCACAACATAAAACTTGAGACTTGAGAGGATAAGCACAAGAAATTTCATTAATTAGCTCAATACAAATTTGATAGTAGAGTCTTCTCTGTCGTGTAATGTAATAGAAAAAGTGAAAAACATTTACATATTGGAAGATTAACCTGGGTCTGGAAAAAATGAAATCAAGGCTTTCTTTGTTTTTGTATCACTGGGAAGATCTTATTAGCATTTCAGTGGTTGAAGGAAGGATGCATATAAATTTCAATATAATTTGAGGAATTTCAATTGACATGTATGTTCAATGGGTGGAAGTAAGAGCTTATACCTACAACCCCGTCTGTCTATCATGCAGTTCTAGGAAGGATGCATATAAATCCCGTAACTATGGTCGATTGCTTATTGTACATATTCTTCAAATACAAGTAGAAAACTTGATCAATTTCCTTTTGAAGTTTGAGATAGTGAAGCTCATAATGTTATTTTTTATTTTTTTTTAAGAATCCATATGATATTTTGCTACTTTTCTTGTGTTACTAAATATTCCCAGAATTTCTTCTGTCTTTTTTTTTTCTTTTTTATATTACGAATTGAATTGAGTTTAGGCTCTGACAC
This sequence comes from Saraca asoca, assembly GCA_026873985.1. Classification (NCBI taxonomy): domain Eukaryota; kingdom Viridiplantae; phylum Streptophyta; class Magnoliopsida; order Fabales; family Fabaceae; genus Saraca; species Saraca asoca. The sequence continues at coordinate 11,260 of JANHAO010013412.1, forward strand.
AGACTGCTTTTAAATTTGATTCAGGTTGGGACGGCTGTAACAAATGTGTTGATTAATGCAAAGAAAACTGTTGACAAGTCTTCTGCTGGGGAGGTTGAAAATGTTCCCATAGTATCTACTAGTGTTGCCTATGGTGTCTATATGGCAGTTTCTAGCAACCTCAGGTAAAAAAGGGGTGTAATTTTCAATAGTTTGTTTGGTGATTTTTATTAAAAAGTTTGGTGATTTTGGTATACAAAACTTAAAATCTATCAACGCTTCAAATTAAATCAATGTTTTCTTTGGTTGCATTATTATAATAAAGCTTCGATTGATTGACACCTCAGGATAGACAGGCTTGCTAGTATACCATGATTAAATGCTGCAATAAAGAATTCATGTTATGTTATGCACTTGTGCTTCTATGGCCATCTATCTACAGATAGCTTACGTAACTGGACAAGTTAAACAGCGGATTTGATTTATAGATTAGTATATAATTTATATAATGTGTTTATAACATGCAAAAGATGTATCAAGGTTTCTAAAATGAATTTTAGGAGTCGTTTGATTCATATAGGAAATAAGTTCCTCGGAAAGTTGAACTTCCCAAGAAATAAGTTCCAATATAACTTTCGAAAAATACTGAAAGTTGTTTGGTTGGCACCAACAAAGTAACATTTCTCAGAAGTAGAACTTACTTGGGAAGGGCTGGATAAACAACTTTCCATGCTTTGTAGGAAATAGAATTTTCTGGGAAGTACAACTTTTCCCATTTTTTAAGTTAATGACCTACCAAATAATCCAAACATTTTCTACTTTCTGATAAGTTGTACTTTTTGTGAAACTTTCTATGAACCAAACAACTCTTTATTTTGTTTGCCTTATGTTGACTGCTGTTGAGAACATAAAAAAAAAAAAAGTAGTTACCTGTTCATGTTTCTAGTGTCCGTGTATATATTTGGTGTGGAATTTTTTATTGAGCATATTATTCTGTTCTGGCAGGTATCAAGTTCTTGCTGGAATTATTGAACAGAGGATTCTGGAACCTTTACTACATCAGCACAAGCTTATGCTTGGTGCAATTTGCTTTGCTGTTAGGACTGGAAACACATATTTGGGTTCATTATTGTAAGAAATTTTTTAACTTTTTTTTTTTTTTAATTACTTGAGAAAGGATCTGATAGCTGTTGCAAGGTGCTCATGTTTTGTTCTTTTGCCTTAACAGGTGGGTGGATTATGCACGTTGGATAGGGATTCAGTAGGCTCAAGAGTAATGCTCTTTCATGATATATACAAGTTTCTCAAGATCTTCATATGCTTCCATCAATGGACACCACAAAAAGAAGGCACAAAAAAAAAAAAAAAAAAAAAAGAACTAATTGATTTCTTTGGGAAGTTTGGTTGTAGGATAGGTTTTCTTCTGGCTCACTTCATTTTCTGGTGTCCTAATTTTATGCAAAATTTGTCATTCAATTGATTTAGTGGGATGCACGCATAATTTAAAACTCAATGAAAGGGTTGCTGCAGATTGAAAGGATTATTTATGGAAATTTCTCATTCTGGTTTTGAGGTGACCACCCTCTAGCCTCTTTTTTTTTTAATATTAAACTAGAGTCCGGAGACCCAAGTGTGGAATGATAAGTGAGCCACGAGAATAGAGAAATAATTTATCATGAAAGTTTCTTTTATTAAACATGAATAATATATGAAGAATATGAATAAAATAGAGGTAAGTTAAAGTTATGCATACAAAGTGAGTGAGTCGATTTATCACTTTCGTGAAAGTAGTTTGTATCATCACAGAAATTTGTAATCTTTAACTGTTATACATGATTAATACAATGGTCTATAACACTTTATATCATAAGATATAAAAAGATAGTTTTGAGTATCTATATCATTATAGTTATTAATGTTTAGATGATTTAAGGGATTTTAACAGATTAATTAGTTCAATTTATTATTTTTAATATTTAATAAATGTCTATTTGGGTCATTAAATTCATCACCAAAAAGTTAAGAATTTAATTTTTTTAATTAATTTATTTATATTTAGTATGCAAAAAAGGTATAATCATCCAAGTTCAATTTATTTTTATATAAGATTATCTATTTTTTTTAAAATTATAATAAATTATAATTATTTGTTTCTTAAAAGAAAATTTAATAAATAATATATTGTAATTATCTATTTTAAAAGAAAATCTAATAAATAATAAATTATAATATGATAAATAATATATTAAAATCTAAAATATTATTAAAGTAAAAGAATATTTATATAAATAATAAAATATATTCATGTATTTGTACGTCAATCTAAATATAAACATCAAACAATAAACAGTTAATTAATAATTAAAATACTTTTAATAAAATATAATAAATAAGTTTGATTATTATTTAAATTGGATTCTAATTAAACTTATTTGATGGTTATTATTTTTTGACATGACATAAATTTGAAATGTGAACCTAAATTACTATCAATAGATAAATCAATTTTTTTTTTAATTTTCGTTACATGGGGCAATAGCTTCATTCTTAATGCTGGTCCTATATTTGGCGCCATTATTGTACACAACATCACAGCAATCTCTTGTTTTTGTCTTCGTTGGTGAAAAGACCATTATTTGGAGATAGACTCTGCAAAATGATTTTCATTTGGCAAACAAGCAGGAAAAACCACGGGGTGATCTTAGAACATATGTTGTAAGTATTTGATTGCCAGCAATTTTGTCGACCGAATCTGCAAAAATAGCATGAGAGGCATCACATAGATTACTAGAAAGCCACCTTGTGTTGAACATGTATAACGGAGGCCTTTCATTCCTCTTCCAAGGTCTAAACGTCTCAAGAGGCCTTCCTAGAAACCATCTTGGAAATATACTTCCATAGATTTACAAATGTTAATTGATAACCCCATGAGATTGAGAATATCCAATTGCTTATCTTTGATGAAAAATTCTAATTTAAACCTAACATAATTTAAGAATATATTTTTAAAGTGTGTTGTTAGTTAATATTAATGATATTAAAGGTTGAATTTGTGATGGTATTTAGTCTGATTTTTTAATTGGATATTTATAGATAAATCATCAGATTGCATATTGGACAAAAAAAAACTGTTAAAAAAAATCACATCACAGAGAAATTAACTTAACAATAAATAATTGATCAATTTTTGAATTCAGGTAAATCTCATGCCTAAGTCTACTTTATTTATTCATATTTTATTTATACTGTAATAATATAATTTAATCTATTTTAATTTCTGTAAATATTTAACAGATTGTGATAGCATATGATTTATTATAGAATACATGAGTAGTTGAATTTAGTAGGTTGCATATTGCTTATGGATTCAGAGCTTTTTTGGGGGGAAATGATGGGTAACTCAAGCATATCCAACTCCTCCAAACGCCATATCAAATGAGAGTTGGACTTGACAGAATCGGAATTGGTCCCAATATTCAAACACTTGCTGTGATCATATTTGCCTAAAACCTCAACCAAATCACCAATGAAAAAGACAGTATCATCATCTGCCATAACATACCATCTAAGATTTCCGTCTCCTTTACTTAAATGTTTCCAAAACTGCATCTAAAATTCAAACTTGCATCGGATTAATGCGGATTTTTGCAAATACTTGAGTAATGTCTTCATTAATCCGAAAAGGTGGAGAACAAGTTGAAGGCCATGGCAAATAATCATCTCCTGGAACTCTCTCCAGGAAGACGTATCGCACATTTCATTCGGTTCCCACCATGATTCTATGTATGATTTTTTGTGCCTCCATGTGTCAACTGAGCCAACTATGCCAAACACAATATCACAAATATTTGTGGTGGGACTTTTAGAGACTGGACATGAGGCAGGTGGCCATTTTTGTTGGAATGTTGTAAGGAGTAGAGAAAATCGGTTATGAGGAGGGTTCTATGAGAATGTGTAAGCCAAGAAAAAGAATAGACCTAAAATGACAATGGATTTGTATAGAGCTCCTTTAGAAATAGGACTCAGCTTTTGTTGAATTGTGCTCAAGTTGACACAAAATGTAGCATTGCAAATTAGAGAGGCAAGTTTCAACGGTGAAAAAGTAATACATATAGAGTATTGAGTAGTTAAAAGCAATTAAAATTTAGACACGATTTAAAATGTTAGAGAATTTTTTTAAAAAAATTGATTTATAATTAAAAATTATTTTAAAAAATTCTAACAATTTTTAATTGAACTTGTGATATGAATGGTGAAGCCCAGCAGAACAATGAATCAAAGCCAAAAAATGTCATCATAGAAAAGGATGAATCCAGGCCCATTCGCACTACAACTAAACCTTCTTGGTGGAAGAATTATGTCCCTCATTAGGTGGTATACTCTAGCATGAGCTGTAAGGGTAGTTAGTCTGTTATGGTAAGGTGTATCTGGTGAAAATTTTCCCTTGAATTAAGGAATTAGTTTTGTGTGTTGTAAGCCAAGTATTGGCTGTAGCAGGGGGAAATAGTAGTATAAATAATTCATAGTACAATGAAGGAATCAATAAAAAATCTTGAATTTTCATTCCTTGCTTCAGGAGGTTTCTCCCTGTCCTCAAATATCAGGGAGCATAACAATTTGGTGCTCTCGT
>JANHAO010013413.1:0-15856 GCA_026873985.1 Saraca asoca
TGGTAGAAATTCTTTATTCATGCTTTTTAAGACTGGGTGGTTCACAGCTTCAGTTGCTTTCTTTCAAAGCCAAACCTTTTTTTTTTTATCAGCGGTCAATCTTTGTTTTGTGGCCTAATTGTTTTCCTCATCTTTTTCTTCGTGTAGATGTCTCAGCCTCATAGACATTGTCACCACCTAATAAGCAGAGATGATATCGAGTCCAAGGAGAGTGAAGAGATGACTCATGTTACTGGGGGCATGACCTCTTAGGGTGGAGAGGTCGCTAGAAGATTCATAGCTCGCTCCGGTCCAGAGGGATCCTGAGCTGATTCTGCCTTCAAACACTTTCCTTCAACCTTTAAACCCAAAGAAATAGGAAGGATTGCATAGGCATATTTTTTCCCAAAGGGCAGTCGCGTGATGGTACCGACTTGTGAGGACCACGCTGCCTATCCTCCAGAGGGGTTTACGGCCATTAACATTCACCATCTTAGTGTGGGTTTTACGTTTCCAGTTCCCTGCTATGTGTCGACTTCTTGAATGAGCTGAGGCTTGCTCCGGCCCAGCTGACCCCAAACACATATTCTACTTTGACCTCCTTTATGTTGGTCCATCTTTAGAACGGTCTTTGCCCCCCCAACGAGAAAGTTCTTTGTTTTCTTTATAGCATCAAAACTATGGGGTAGTAAGAAGGGTATTACTACCTTTTGCCTCATCCTACCAAATATAAGAGGATGTTACTGATAACAAAATATTTTACTCATTTAATTATCCTCTTACTAAGCTTTTTAAAGTCTAAAATTACTTACTTCCAACTGTGTTATTGTATATTTATAGTGTGGTGTCAATTGGGTTCATTATGAAAAATTCTGTAGAATTTGGCTTTGTTAAGTAGTTTCTGTATTCTGGTTACAACTTGAGCTACACTTGTCCAATTAATGTGATTGTTGTCTTTTAGGAAAGTTAAGACATAGCTCTATAACCTTCATGAAGACCTCCAAGGCTCAATCTCACAATTAGCTATCTGAAATTAGAGTTGAATCCAAAACCAAAATGTTGCCTCAGCCTATCCCGAGTAGCCAGACCACTGAGAATTCATTAGGCCATATCTGGAGCTATACAAGTCCAAATAAGGTCAAACTAAGCCCAAATGGAAGTTAAGACACCAAGCTACTTTCATGAAGACTTCTAGATCTGGATCCATCAATTTAGGCATCCAAATGGAGCTACAAATTAGAGACATAATGCTAATGAATTGGGCCTCTGTAGAATGAACCATCTTTTGCTCCAACTCACACTTAACTAGTTAGAGAGCAGTAAGTCAGAAGAAAACCAAAAGAAGTAGTCTACATTGAGATACTACATGCAAGAGGAGTGGCAACAAGCAACCAGACTAGCTATCATGATTGCTTACTCACCAACCATGCAACTAGCTACTTTTTTCTCGGGCAAAGTCATTTTAGTTAAGAGTTTTTTTGTAAGTTGAGAGTTCCAATAGAGTAGTGTAGCACATTTTCCTTTTCTTTTCTCTATATTTTTTGTGCCTCCAGTCCATGGAAGGCTGAACTCCTGTAATCAGTCCAAGGGGCTAATAACTTGTAGATTAATGCTGAGATTCTGGATTTACCTTGCATTCATTTGCTGGTCATTTCTCTCCTTTCCTCTTTGTTTTTATTGTGATATCTGAATTGAATGAATTCATTTAATTTAGGTGTTAATATGATTATTGCTTAATAATCACTTGTAGAAAAAGGAGGGTAGAAACTAAGCAATGCATTGAGATTTTGATGGATTATTTGTTGGCTGAGTTCTGGTAAGACTCATTAATCATTTCAAGGATTCTTGTTATAATTTTAGGCTGTAGAATATGATCAACAATTGAATGAACATTTAGTGATCAAGGATACATTAATCTTAAGCTTAGTTAATTCCCTTAGGCTAGTTGGTTTATTTTCTTCTATTTTTGTTTCTATTTTGTAGTTAACTATTAGTGTAGTTATTGCCAACCCGCCTCATTTCTACCTCTTAATCTGATTGATATCATCCAAAATGATCCAAGGGCTCAACCTGGTATTGCCTATACTACAAGTAGTTTAGGAAGCTCAGTTTATAAATTTCTAATCTCGATTGGCCTCGATAACTAATCAGTTACCCTACGAAGATGCCAGAAGGAAATCCAATGTGCATCCTTATAAGACCCACTAGTTCTACATTTCAGGCTCGTCCTTATTTCATCTTCAAAATTTTTCATTTGTTTAGAATCTAGGTGAATGAGCTATAAGGATACTTACTCTTATTCATCTTTGTTTTGATTTGAAGTTCTAATTTTTTGTTGTGTTTCTCATAGACAATGCTCGAAAGGAGGAGTCAGAGTTGAGTGCGGAGGAGATTGAGGTGCTGGATAACTTTTTCGTCTACGACAACCTCTGAAATGACTCCAAATTTGACAAAGAGCTTTGACGAGCTCACAGACTTGCCCCTCCTCTTGGTGTCGAACTCATTAACCGTTCATGCGATATAGGTGTTTGCACATGAAGGAAATCACACCTGCCAACTTCAGTGATCAGGTCAAAATGGGGAGAGTAAATTTGATCGAACCCCCTCTAATGTCGAGGTGGATTGTTACTCCTAATTTAGCTCACACAAATCATCCTTCCTCCTTTGCTACTGCTCCAACTCCAGCTCATCATGATCATCCTTCTTCCTTCACTGCTACCCCGACATCCACTCAGGTTGGTCCACCTTCTTCCTCTACAATTGTTCCACCCCCAGCTCAGGCCAACGGTCTTCTTCCTTTGGTGGCAATAGAAGAGATCTTACTTCCCCCAGCTCCTATTTCGTAGTCTGGGCCTACTGAGGCTGGGAGAGTAGCAACAGAGTCTCCAGGCCCCAAAGAGGGGACCCTAATTGAGCCTCTTCCAAAAAGGTAGAGAGTTGATAAAGGGAAAAAGATTGTTGTTGGCCTAACGACAGGATCCGAAAGCTCTCTGAAAAATCCGATTAGAAGTTTAGGACCCATGACCTCGGTTCTCTTTAACATCATTAATAATAATGTGAGCCAAATCTTGGGAACAAATGTGGTGTCTTTAGAAGATGACAGAATTTGGGGTAGTGCCCTGTCTAAAATCTTAGCTAGTCACTGTTTGATGGTTAGTGTCGTTCCTCCTTATTCTTTCTTGATCTTTTTCCTACATTCTAATATTTCATCATTCTTTTCTAGGGGGCATTGGAGGCAATCAAGTAGAGGAATGAGTGCTTGTCCTGGGAAGAGGAGAGAGGTCAACTCATGGCCAAATTAACAGTGACAATTAACAAAGTGGCAGAGTTACAGAAGAAGTCGGAGAATGCCGAAGCTCAGCTGCTTAGAGCCAATACCACAATAAGGAGGGCCGAAGAGTCCTTTGCTCACGAGATAGCTAACTTTGCTTCAAGGTTGCGCAGGGCTCATGATGAGCTCCAATAGAGGAAAGAGGACATAGCCATCTTGACACGAGGATCCAAGAGTTTCTAGAAACAACTTGAAACTGCTCAAGGAAAGATAGCTTGGGCTGTGGAGAGGGCACAGCGGGCTGAGGAGGTGGCCAAGTGAGTTGAAGAGGCTACTAAACAAGTTGAAGAGAGGGCTATTTGCACGGATGCTGAGGCTGCTAAGGTAAAGGAGGAGGCTTCTGTTATGGTTGATCAAGCTCGTGAAGCTACAATTTCTCACACTACAAATAGCTTCATGTATACCTTGTGGTTGAAGAATCCAGACCTTGACTTGTCCTTTTTTGGAGGGGAGATTGAGGCTATTATCCAGGGCTTTGTCGAGGGTGTGAAGGTAATTTCTCCTCCCAATGTTGAAACTACTAGCGATCTTCCTGGTGAAGGGGCGAAGCGGGCCGAAGTCATTTCACTGACACTGGAGGCAACGGAACAAGGGCTTGATGAACAAATAACGGAGAATCTACCTACAACTACCTCAAGCCCCCTAGCCTCCCAGGATCCTCCTGGCTTTGAGACTCCATCTCTAGTAGCCCCTTAATAGTTTTCTTTTCTATTCTATTATCTTAGCATTTTGAGGCTTGTAATCAAGATGTTTTTGTACTCAAACTCAATCTATCAAAACCCTCCCCCTCTTTTATTACTTAGTTAGTTGACTCCATTAACGCATGGCATAGATCTGAACCAATTATGTTAGTCCACCAGGTGTGAGGCCTGGATACTTTTATCTCATAAAGCAGTCGACTAGGCTCGTCTTGGTGGGGCGTAGTCTTAAATAGAAGTGAATGATGTTGTAAAGATATTGAAGAGTATACTAAACAGAGGAGAAATCTTTTTTATCTTTGTTCAATTTGGTACTTCCAAAAAATATTACAAGTTAACAAATCTAATTTTGCTTTTATCGATAGAATAGCCGGAGATGTTTGGCATTCCAACCTCGAGGGAATTCAACTCCCTCGACATTCGTGAGCTGATAACCACCAGCCTTCAGCTTTTCTTTCACAATGTACGGACCTTGCCAATTAGGTCCTAAGGTTCCTTCGTTTGGGTTACGTCTGCCTTGCATAATAAGTCATAGGATGAGATCACCTGCTTTGAAGCGTCGAGCCCAAACTTTCCAATTAAAGTGCCTTGCGACTCGCTATTGATAGGTCGCAACCCAGAGGTAGGCTTCATCCCTTTTTTCTTCGACAAGGTCAAGGCTTGTAGTGAGTAACTGGTTATTATCCTCTAGGCTGAAGGTAGCCTTCCAGTGTGAAGTTACTTTGAACTCTGCAGGCACCATTGCCTTGGCTCCATAGACCATTGAGAAAGGGTTTCTCCCATGGCACTGCAGGCTGTAGTGCCATAAGCCCACAATACCTTTAGTAATTTGTCTACCCATGCCCCTTTTCTAGCTTCTAACTTTTTTTTTAGGATTTGTTTGATGATCTTGTTTACAGCCTCAACCTACCCATTGGTTTGAGGGTGGTCTACTGATGAGAAGCTCTTCAAAATCCCAAGGTTATTGCAAAATTTAATGAACTGCTCGCTTGTGAACTGAGTCCCGTTGTCGGATACTATTTGTTGGGGGACACCAAATCGACAAATAATATCATTCCAAACAAATTTCTCAATTTGGGATGAGAAAATTTAGGCTAGCTCTTTTTCTCCTACCTATTTAGTAAAATAATCTATAGCTACAATGACATATTTACAGTTTCCACGGCTTGCAGGGAGAGATCCGATGAGGTCTATTGATCAGCTATTGAACTAGTCAGAATTAGAAAATTTATAAATCGAACCTACCTAAACTACTTGCAATATAGGCAACACTAGGTCAAGCCCTTGGATTATTTGGTGGATGATATCAATCAGATTAGAAGGTAGAAATAATAGGGGTTGGCAGAAACTAAACTAACAACTACACTAACATGCAGAAACTAAAACAGAAATAAATAAACCAACCAGCTAAGAGAATTAATCAAACTTGAGATTAATGCATCCTTGACCACTAAGTATTCATTCAATTGTTAATAATCATAATAAGAATCCTTGAAATGATTAATGAGTCTTATGCAGAACTCAGCCACAAATAATCCATCAAAATCTCAATGCATTGCTTGATTTTCCTATCCTTTTGTACAAGTGATTATCAAAATCTCAAAAACTATATTAACATCTAAATTAAATAGTTCCATTCAACTTAGATATTACAATAAAAACAGAGAGGAAAGCAGAAGAAATGACCAGCAATTGAATGCAAAATAAAGGAACAAGATCTCCACATTAATCTTCAAGTTTGTCAACCCTTTGTGCTGATTACAAACTCAGCCTTCCATGGAAGGCTGAAAATACAAAGAAAAGGAAGGAAAAATGTCCTACTCTACTACTGAAAAACTAAACTAAAAACTACTTGGAAAACTGAACTAAGAAGCCTAAACAAAAAGACTTTGCCTAGGCTAAGAGAAGGCATTTACTGGTAGATGAATCGGCAATGATTATGTTATAGTTTGGTTACTTGCTGCCACACCTTGCATGTTGTGTATTTTTTGCAAGCTGCTTTCCTTGGTTTTTCTTCTAACTTAATGACTTCCATCTGGTTAAGTGTGAGCTGGTGCAAGGATGATCCAATGGGCTCAACCTTCTTGCCAATTTGGGGCCTTAAAACCAAATTCTACAAAGGCCCAACTCCCAACAATTCTGCCTCTATGTTGTAGCTCATTTTTTATGCATATAATGATCCATTTAGCTCTATAATCTTTATAAGAAATGTAGCATTGCGTCTTAGCTTCCATTTGGGCTTAGTTTGACCTCAATTGGACTTATATAACTCCAGATATTGCATGATAAGTGCTTAGAGGTTAGGCTGCCTAAGATAGTATTCTGGTCTTGAATTTAACCCTAAATTCAGATAGCTAATTGTGAGATTCAGCCTTGGAGGCCTTCATGAAATTTGTAGAGCTATGTCTTAGATTTCCTACAAGATAAGAATCACATTAATTGGACAAGTGTAGCTTGAGTTATGACTAGAATACAGAAACTACTCAAAATAGCCAAATTATGTAAAATTTCTTCTAATGATGCCAATTGACATCACACCATAAATATGCAATAACACAGCTGAAAGTAAGTCATTTTAGACTTAAAATGCTAAATGAGAGGACAAATAAATGAGTGAAATATTTTGTTATCATCTATCCCCTACCGCGGTCATTCTCGATCCTTTCGCTTGATATTCCCCTTTTATGTGACGAATGACTAATTGGGAGTCGCTAAAGACTTTCACATTCTCAGCCTACAGTTCCTTTGTAAGATGGAGTCCTGCTAGGATTGCCTCATACTCTACTTCATTATTGGTTGCTCAAAATTCAAGCCTCAGGGTGTAAGGAATTTTGTGCCCTTCTGGGCTTATTAATAGGATTTCCGCTCCTACCTTCTGCTCACATGAGTATCCATCTGTATAGAGTTTCCACCATGGTCCTCCCAAGGTTTCTACCTCTTCTCCTGTGGGTCCAGTGAATTTTGCTATGAAGTCAGCCCGGGCTTGTCCCTTAATCATCGACCTCGATCTATAGTGAATGTAGAATTAGGCAAGCTCAATTGCCCATTTAAGTAATTGGCCTAAACCATCTGCCTTCTGGAGGGTCTACCTCAAAGGGTACCGAGTTGGCACTTCAATGGTATGGGCCTAGAAGTAAGGTCACAATTTCTGAGATACGATAACGAGACAATAAACAAGCTTTTCCATAAGAGTGTAGTTTTCTTTGGTATTCAACAACCTTTTACTCACATAGTAGATTGGAAGCTACGCTCCATTCTCCTCCCAGACAAGGGCCGCACTGATGGCTTGTTGTGACACTCCCAAATAAAGGATCAATTTCTCTCCCTCTTGTGGTTTGGACAACAGAGGGGCTTGGCCCATGTATTCTTTCAGATGTGTAAAGGCGGCTTTGCATTTCTCGATCCATTCGAAATGCTTAGCTCTTCTCAAGACATCAAAGAATGGCAAGCATCTATCCATTGCTTTTGAGATAAACCTGTTGAGGGGTGCAACCTAACCGATCAGGCTCTAGACGTCTTTAATCCCCCTTGGTGATCTTATGTTGATAAATGCTTTGATTTTCTCAAGGTTTGCTTTTATTCCCTTGTTGTTGACCATGAACCCAAGAAATTTCCTGGAGGCTACCCTAAACGTGCATTTGAGCGGGTTCAGCTTCATCCAGAATGCTCTCAGGATTCAGAACATTTCATCTAGATCCCTTATGTGGTCTAGGACCCGTCTGGAATTCACAAGCATGTCATCTATATAGACTTCCATGATCTTCCCGATTTGATCTTTGAACTTCGTATTCACCAACAGTTGATAGGTAGCTTCTGCATTTTTTAGCCTAAAAGGCATCACCTTGTAGCAGTATAACCCTCGGTCTATGATAAACAAGGTATGCTCCTCATCTTGTGGATCCATGGGTATTTAATTATACCCGGAGTATGCATCCATGAAACTGAGGAGTTGGTGCTTAGCCATTGTATCAACAAGTTGGCCAATCCTCGGTAACGAGAAGCTATCCTTTAGACAGGCTCTATGGAGGTCCATGAAGTCAATATATGTCATCCATTTTTCGTTCTTCTTCCAAACCAAGATAGGGTTGGCTACCCAAATTGGGTAGTGAGCCTCCCGGATGAATTTGTTTGCCAGCAGCCTATCTACCTCTTCCTTTAGGATGTGAGAATGTTCTATTGTTAAAGGTCTTCTCTTCTATTTAACCAGCTGGTGGTAAGGGTCGATATTCAACTTATGTGACATCACCTTGGGGTCAATCCTTACCATGTCCTCATGACTCTAGGCAAAGACATTCAAATTCGCTTAGAGAAAATTAACCAGTTGGGTCCTTACTTCGGAGGGCTAGCTTTTCCCAAGCTTGAGGCATTTCTCACCATCTATTTCATTAACTCTGGCCTCTTCGAGTTCTTCTATTGGCCCAGTCTCCTTTTTCATTTCTAGGTCACGTGGGTCGAGATCATGGTCAGCTTCATTCGAGCTTGGGTTTCAGGGTCCTTCATTAGAAACTATGTCAACCCTTTTGCCTTTCTCCCTGAGCTTAACAACATCCTCATAACATCATCGAGCCGTGAACTGCTCGCCCTGTACACACCAAACCCTATTTGAAGTTAGGAATTGGACTGTTAATGTCCTGGTAGACATAACAAGGTCTAAGTTGTTCATTACCGGTCACCCTAGGACTATGTTGTAGGCCAAAGGACAGTCCACAACTAAGAAGTCAGCCAGAATTATGGATTGGTGATCCTTGTCTACCAAAGTGATGGGAAATCTGATCCACCCAACGGGGAATATTGCATCACCAGTGAAACCAAAAAGAGGCTCGAGTGAGGATTCGAGATTGTTCCATGTCAACTCCATCTGTTTGAAGCATTTCTTATACATGACGCTAATCAAGCTTCCGATATCCAATATGATTCTCCATACCTCGACGTTTCCAACCCTGGCTCTGATGACAATAGCGTCATTATGAGGAGACTGGATTCCTTGTGCATCATCATCCATGAAAGTAATGCATTTAGAAACTGTCTTAGCTTTCTTTGCAGGCCTGTTGAGCTCATAACCTACAGACAAGACATAGCTCGTGTTCTGCACATATCGTTCCTGTGAGCTTTGTGAGGCCTCCATGATATGTGGTCCTCCATGGATCATGTAAATAGTTCTAACCACTGTTGTCTGCTCCTAGTTAGTGCTTTGGGAAGGCTGTGCGGTTCGTCACGGAAGTTGCTATTCTGCTGGCTGTATTACATAATCTTTCAAACGACCTCTCCTAATGAGGTCCTCAATCGTATCTTTAAGTGACTTACATTCTGAGGTAGTGTGCTCAATGTTATTATGATAGGCACAAAAGCTGTTAGGATCCCTATGCTTTGATGGGGTTGGTAGTGGTCTAGGTCACCTGAAGTTCTCCCTATGCTTCTCTGTTATGTATATTCTCTCCAAGGTATCGGACAGGATACTATAATTATCATAATGACCTTGGGGTTTGGGTCATTCAATTCTGGCCTTCTTCGTGAGTTGGAAGCTCACCTCGTCGATCTGCCCAATCTTGTTTTTGCCATGGCTATTCCTTTTTTTGTCCTAACCAAAAATTGAGTGACCAGCTTCACCTTGTCCTCTGACTTTTTTTGGACCAAAAGTCTCCTCCTATCGAATTTCTTTTGTGGCCCACTCACAGAACTCTCTCAAGCTTTTCACTAGTGGCTTGTATATACTTTTGTATAAATTGCCATCTCTACGGAGCCCCGCTAAGATAGCCATTAAGATACTGTCATTGGAAGGACTCTCTACTTTGTTAACTTCGCATCGGAATCTTGTGATGTCATCTTTTAATGATTCAACCTTCCTTTGGAAAATGGTTGCCAAGTGGCAGGATAGTGCAAGTTGCTTCTTAAGGGCTCCATATTGGTCGATGAATCTATCCTGACATTCCCCCCAGTTGTTGATGCTATAGGCTAGAAGACTTTTGAACCAAGCTCGCGGCACATCCCCAAGGGTAGCTAGGAAGACTCAACATTTGACCAGGGAATTTTTGGTCTGGAGGTTGATCTGGATGTTGAAGGCGTCCAAGTGATCATACAGGTCACCTTTCCTATCATACGGTGGGATGGTCGGGACCTTGAAGTGATGGGGAAAAAGTTCCATGTCAATTTCCCTAGAAAGTGGAGTCCTTCCTTCATAATGACCTGACCAATCCTGCGTTGAGGGACATTTTTTTAGTCTTTGCACCCTCTGCATCAATTCCTCTATCATCTAATCCTGAACTTTGGATCGCTGGCTTTTGCCACTATCTTGGCCTATTATCGAGCCTTCAGTATGGTGTGAACTCTCAACTCGCTGGTTTCTACCATTCTCATGAGCTTGTTGTCCTCCCATTTTAGGTCGCAAACTGAAGGAATGGCCTGAGTCGGCCCCTCGAGCTCCTTCCTTGGCTGGCTCTCACCTTCGCACTGACATCTCCGCTTGTGGCTGTTGAACAACCTTTGCGACTGGAGCAGCTCTGCCTTGTTCTTGTGCCCTTTGTACGTATGCCTCGACTACATCAGCAAGCCTCTTTCCTATACTCTCAAGCACCTCTTAACGCTAGCATAATGCTTGCACACCTTCAGCCTCTAGGAGGGCGGAGGAGATACTCACCAGGACTGGGTTTTCATCCCCAAGCATGTTTCGTTGCTATTTTTCGTGGCCACCAAGTTGGTTAGCGGTGACATTCAAGTTCCTAGGTACTCTTCCTCTTGCCATTGCAATTGATGAATAAATGAATGAGAAAGCAGTTTCATCCCATCGAACGTGCCAAAATGTTGACAATCAATTTTGGTAATTGGTCAACTAGAGATTCTGAGAACCAAACTACTGCTAAAGAAGTGAGAAAATGCTATGAAGTAGAGAGAAGTTTAGCATAAGGGAAAGGAGAACAAGAGGATTTTTAACGTGGTTCGGCTAAAGTCTGGTTAACCCCTACATCCACGGTGCATATATTAGCTTGTTGTAGTTGCCTTAGCAAGAATACATACATCAATGGTAGTTTCGGTGGAGTTTTTACATATATCTTTTCCTATCTCTCTATATTATGGCTCCCCCTCTTATTTATTGAGGCCAAGAGGGTTACAAGTCATAATTTATCATTGTAAAATTATGATTACATTGGTGTTGAGCATTAAATTCTAGACTCCAAGTAATAAATGCAAGATAAATCATTATCGGACTTTAGAGGCTGAGTTGCGAGTTGGTAGAGTGCTCAGACTGTATCTATTAGACGTAAGTTGTTTCCTATAACACCGGGGGGAGCTCGCTACTGCTCTGGTTGGTGGAGGCTTATAAGCTTGTGATACACGATCTATAGCTCAGTTCCAGTGACCTCATTCGGAGTTTGGTCTAGCCTCATTACATTGGTCCTGATTCTTCGAGCTTCTACTGATTCGTTCCTTCTTACTTAGAAAATGCCCATAATAGATGATGAGGAAGAAGATAATCTTGTAAAACACGAAGATTTCTTTTATTTTTCCAGTTGAGAAAGAGAAAATAAGATGTAATCATGTAAGATCTAAAGGTAGTTAAGCCTTTTTATAATTGCTATAACTGACTCTAACAAAATAACTAGCTTTCAGTTAATGAATCGATTCAGAGTTGTTACAACTATTTTTCATTAACGAATCAATTTATGAATCGATTCATAAATGAAGTTCATGAAGAACACTTTTGACCAAATTAGTTCATGAATCAAATCATAGCATATCAAATCAAGAATTGAATTGATTGGTGAATTGATTCAACTCAAAAACTCAACCTTCAATAAGAAATATTTTTCAAATCAGTAGGAATCGATTAGAAAATCAATTCAAATGTATTTTCACAAGCTCTTCAATATGAATCGATTATTGAATCAATTCTCAGAGTAAAAAATGGTTTTTTTTATAAAATATACACTTGTGAAAAATCATTTGATAACTCATTTGAAAAATATCCAATTTTTCTCTCTTTAAATGATTTATTCTTTCTTAACATATTAGTTAAAAATATTTAAAGATCAAATTGCTTAGATTTCATTTATAAAAGATCCTAAAAAAAATAAAATCCTAGATCCAAGGTTAGATTTCTTGAATCACAAACTTTGAATCTTTGAATCTGTAAAACACATAACAAACACTAAAACATACAGTTAGATATAAAACTTGTTTATGAACCAAAATTATTTTTCAACATTAAAATCAAGGAAAATATGTGTGGCTAGGATAACTTAGGCTAACAATTTCACTTGCTTACCCTTTTGACATGCATCACAAATTCTATCTTTGTTGTATTTAATCTTAGGCAAACAAATAATCAAGTTATTTTTAGATGATTTTCCAATTAAATCCATATTTGCATGTGCAAATCTTTTATGCCAAATCCATGAATAATTATTTGAGCTAACCAAATACTTAGAATCAATATTTAGCTTATCATTAATATCAATCATATAAATATCATTAAAGCTTTTGCTAACCAATTGATTTACTTATTATTTAAATTCTTAACTATGCAAAAAGTGGAGTTAAAAGTGGCTTTATTCCTTTTATCACAAAAATGACTAATGCTAAGCAAAGTATACTTGAACCCTTAAACTAACAAAACATTTTCGATATAAGAATTAGAATTTAAGGCCAAAAGAAATATCCTTGACAATGGATATAATCATTTTAAAAAATATGGCAAACATAAATTTTTCTCAATCCAACAAAGACATTCTAGGCGGATATGATCAATATTGCATGTTATGTTTTAAATCATGCCTTGATAAGGCAAATTCTTAAGAAAACTTCCTATAAAATGTATTTTAAAATTATTTTTGAAAATCTCTTGATTTTGAAAAGTTATTAAATGGTTTTAATTCAAATAAACCCAAGATAATTTAATGAATATGTTTGCACACAAGATATAATAAATCAAAACAATTGTGCAAAATAGACAAGGCACAAATAAGCACAAAATATTCAATAGATTTTAATAATAAAAATAGAGCATGCCAAATTCTCAATATAAAAAAAGAGCAAGATAAATAATACAATATAAATTGTTACAAAATAAAGAGAGTAGAGAAAGAGAAACCAAACACAATATTTTTAGTCGTTTCCCCTAAAAAATCATCTCCAAGGCGTACATTTACTTTCAAGTTCTCAATTAAGCTTGAATCCACTAATAATTAGTCCATGGAAGTTTAAAACAAGTGCATGGAAAATCATTTACAATGATTACTCAACTATAATCAAAAAACCCTTTGAAAATTTTACTGAAAAAAGAAAATCAAAAAGCTTAACCACTTTTTTTAACCTAGGTAAAGCTAATCCTAGAAAGCCTAAAAGTGTTTGAGTAAAATGATAGAAATTGAAAGAACTCAACAATTGAAATTGTAAATTGAAAATTTATTGGTATGGATTCACTCAAATTGAAGCAATCAAGTAAAGAATGAAAGCACAAATGAAATGGTGAATGTTTGCCTCTAATATATTAGGGTTTCACAATAAAGAAGTGTGTGAAATGGATATTTTTAATCAGTAAAAATGGCATATAATAAAATGATCAGTATCTGAAAAAGAACCCTTTCTAATCAAAATCATGATCATGATTGCGAATTTAAAATTTGAATTGCAGTCAAAATCATGAAGATCTAGTTAAGAACCTTACAATTCAAATAACAAAAATACAATGTAAATACCAATTAGAATCACCAGATTTAGGAAACAATCTAGCACTTGCCTTGAGTAGCTTACAATCAAAATCACAATAATACAGTGAAAAGGCCAATTTGAATCACTAGATTTTTAAAGCACTCTAGCACTATCCTGTTACTATTCAAGCACAGTTCAAAAATGTCAATTTGAATTGTAAGGCTAGATTTTGAAATCAAACATTTTAAATTCATTTCAAAACCATTTCTAAACTTATATTTCAATCTAAAAGCATATTTCCAAGTTCAAAGAATTTGATAAATCATTTAAGAATATATTTTAATGATTTTGGTGAAAATTTTCAAAAGTTTTTAAACAAATTTTTGAGGCAAACATTCCAAAAATAATTCTAAACTTGAGCTAAATTCAATTAATAATTAAAATAAGGTCTAATCTAAGCCTTCATCAAATGAACTACGGCCTTCTAAGATTAATTCATCGAAAATAAATAAAATAAGTTCATCCAAAATCATTTGTTATCATCAAAATATAAATAAACTCATTTAGAAAATAAGGGCTAAAGTCAACAAGGTAAATATTTTAATATGATGGTTCAGTGGACTTTTTAATTAAGGAGATAATTTTCTGACTTATCAAAATACAAAAGGCAATAGTACTAAAATTTTCAAAGCTACGGTAGGAAAAAAATATTTCCATTATCAATAAGCTGATAATGCGTGTGCTCAGGTTTTAAAGGCATACCACAACCACCATTTCAAAAGTCGAAAAAAACTTATGGTTATATTTGATTACTCTTTTTAAAAATAATTTTTTGTTTTTATGTTGTTTTTTTTAAATTGTTTGGATAAATGTTTTTTAATCATTTTTTAAAAATTATAATTTGAAATGTGTGTTTTAAAAATAGAAAAACAAAAATAAATTTGAGATTTTTTTTCAACCAATCCAAAATAAGGAGAATAAACTCCTCATTAATGACAATATTATAATTAAAACTATTTCATAAATAATTTTGTCCAAAACCTTTAATTTTGTTTGTTTTTTAAAACTATTTTCACCTTATTCTATAAAATTATTTTAAAAGGCCAAAAAAAAAAACATAAACCGACACATGCTATATTCCGAAACCAATGCACCACTATCAATTTACTTACCATCTGCTTGTTTCGGTAGAGCTTGAGCGGAAAGACATAAAAACTGGAAGGAAAATACTATGTAAACATGTTTGGGTGTGCAAAGAAAATGGGAGAGGAAAGAAATCCCATGGAAAATTGAATGTGGGTCCCAGTAAAAAATTTTCTCCCCAACACTGAGCAGAAAATGGGTGGATTTGAGTTGCTGCTGTTGCTATCCTAGCTCAACGATCGATTGCTGTCCGGCACGGCCTTCTCCGGCGTGCTGCTTTCCAATCTGGTTTTTGGTAAGAAAAATCGTCTGCTTTTCAAACTATAATTTTGTTCATATTTCTCGAAATGGGTTTCCGAAAATTGGGTTTTTATGAAAGTGTTGTCTCTGATTTGCTGATTTGGTCTTCTAGGTATGGATCACTGCAATGTACTCTGAGCCTGTAGTAAAGTTTTTGATTTTTACTCAAAATGGTCTTTTTTTTCTTTTTAAACGGGTTTACTTTAATTTTGCATGAATTTTTGTTTTATGGCCATGGTTTTGCATGTACGAGGAATTTGAACTTCTGGGTTTGAAATGTTGCATTGCTATTTTTAACTCAATGGCTTGGTGTTTGTTTTTTTTGGGTTTTGCACCTGGTTGAGGTTGATCTTCATTGTGTGTTTACTGCTGCAAAAAAAAAAAAATGTTGTTTTGCTTTGTTTTCAAATAGCATTGTGGTTACTGAAAGGAAGCTCATTTACCTGTTGTCTTGCTCTTTTCTCGTGATTTCATTTATGAAGGCTGGAAGCTTTGTTTTGTGCGACGCAGTTCCATTTCATCTATAAACATAGAATTTAATAATGAGCTGTCGACATATATATATATATTTCTGGGTTTGAAATGAGGGATGAATGTTTGTCAACTATCTGCTAGACACTTTTAAGTTAGAGCTTGTTCCATTTACAGTGTGAATCTTTGTATACTTGTTCTTTTCCATTATTTTTGTTCTTATCGGCAACAGTGCTGAAATGTCTGGCATTTACTTTATGCCTAGGAAGGCCTTCCAATTGATCTAGAA
>JANHAO010013414.1:0-15879 GCA_026873985.1 Saraca asoca
AAGATAGACAAAAACTACAAGTTAATGACTAATTAAGGGTTAAAATCAGGTATTTTTATAGGTACATTTTCTACTTATCACTAAACAGGCTGCCTAGTCACAAAAAAGTGAAAACTTAACAAAAGAGCTAGAAGTCGAGCAGAAGTGTCTAGTAGATCATGAAGAATCCTTTCAGCAAGAATTAAAGCTACCATGTAGGAGGTTGAGGGCCTTAGTTTTCCTATATTGCGACTAGGGTTTTGCAACATTGTTGACTAGATTTGGTAGTTTAATCTAGGTATCACCCTGAATCTTTCCAAGCTTAATCAAGATAAGACATTGGAAGAGGTACTATAGAACTTGTTGAAGGAATAACTTCATCTCAACCTTTGTTCTTGTTGTTTTGTTTTTTTGATAATTCATTTGGCCATATTAATGAAGTTAATTTTTATTGTCTTCATCTTATACATTTGTATATGTTTATGCCTATCATATTTTTATTTCATTGAATGACTATTATTTTGGTACTGTTGAGTGTTCTCCTGAGTAAGCCTCCAACATACCTTTTATCTTGCGTTTGAGTTGAAATTCTTATTATAATAGTCGTTTGACTAAGCACTTAATAGGCTATTTATGTTTCTTGATTTTATACAAAGGGAAGTATTCATCCTCGATTTAAATGTTGTGGCCATTCAACTATTGTTAATGTTGAAGAGTTTGCTTAAGCTTTGTTTACATTAGGGGATTTATCCATACCAAGGCTACTTAGATTTTGCATATACCAAGGGATCTGCTTGAATTTTTTGGTGTACCAGGGGATCTACCCAGACTGAGGGATCTATCAAGATTTTTGGGTATACTGGGGGATCTGCCCAAACCAAAGGATTTGCTTAGATTTTTGAGACATAGGATGTAAGTAATTCCCCTTTTTCATTTTGCTATGTTAGATACATTAATTACAATTCTAGGTAGTTAGACTTGTACATGATACCGTCTCAAGTGTGAGACATTCCATGTTTGAGGAAAAGGTTTCTCCTATATGGTTTCTAGGCAGTAGGTGCCATTGGGGAGGCTTTCTTGCACTCTGAATGGTCCTTCCCATATGGTAGCTAGCTTCTGTTCATTTTTGCACTTTTCATAGTCTGTCTACCCTTCCCAGGACTAAGTATCCCTTTATGAAGGCTTTGCTCTTTACTCTTTTATTTGCAACTTTGGTAATCTTCACTTTATAACATTCATTTCATAGTTGAGCCACTTCTCTTGTCTTGACTAGTATGTCTAGTTCTTCCTTTCTTTATTCTTTATTTTTCTACTACTCATATCACTCCTTTCTCTTGGAACATTGTCCCAATTCAATTAGGAGCATCATTTTGCTTCCATAGGCAAGCATGAAAAGGATTTCACCAGTAACTGAATGCATAGTGGTTCCACACGACCATAAAATGCTTGGTAGTTCCTTAGCCCACTTCCCTTTTGCTTCATCTAGTCTCTTGTGCAGACCTTCTAGAATAATTCTATTCGCTAGTTCAACTTGCCTGTTCAACTGGGGGTGCTCAACAAAAGTGAGCCTTTGTTTGATTCCCAACCTTCATTTCAAAGTATGTGAGATTTCTACTTTTGCATAAGATGTGCAAAGAGAAATATACCTTATGTAAAAATTTTGGAAGTTGCTGCCAGTGAATTGCTTCCCATTATCTAATATAATTTTGGCTAGGAGATCGTACCTAAAAGGCGCCATTAGCAAGCCTCTTATAATGAAACTCGTAATTATAAAAATCTTACCTACAAATTATATTTTTCCAAATGAATTTTTATATGTTATTTGGTATAGTAGTCAACCACCATCACCACATGCTTTAACTAACTAGGAACTACAGGGAAAGGTCCTAACAAGTCAATGCCCACTAGTTGAATGGCCAAGAAGCAAAGATGAACATCTGCTTGATAGTTGGCCACCTTTGAACTTTTGCAAATTTCTAACACTTTTCATTACTTCTCACTAGTTCTAAGGCTTCCTATTTCTTTTTAAGCCAACAATACCCTGACCAAATGGCCTTTAGCATAATTACTACCCCCACCATATGAAACCCACAAATGCCTTCGTAAATTTTCCTTGAAACATAATTGGCTTTGCTTGGCCAACGACACTGCAATGATGGAAGGGAGAAGCTTTTCTTATATAATTATCCTCTTTCCATGAAAAAAGTGTGGTGCTTTTTGTTTGACCTTCTTGGCCTCCTTTTTACCTTATAGCAACTGTGCTTCTTCCAAGAACCTTATAATCGAGGTTAACCATGACTCCTCATATTCTATGCACATCACCTCATCAATTCAAGGGGCTTGTATTGTTTCTTGAATTACCATTCTATTATTTACTATTGCCTTAACACTAGCTAACTTTGTTAATGCCTCTGCATGCTCATTTTCCTCTTTTAGGATCCTTATTAATTCGAACTTGAATTCTTTCAACCAAGTCTTAACTACACTATCATATTTTGCTAATGTTGGCCTTTTACTTCGTAATCCTCCCTAGCTTAAGCAATTACTAGCTAGAAATCACTCAAAACTTTCAGAGATCACACTCCAACCTCCCTTGCCAGTTTTACCCTACTATCAATGCGTCATACTCTGCCTAGTTATTTGTTGCCTTAAAGTTGAACTTCTATGAGTATTCTAAAACCAAGTTTATGGGTCCCTATAGGATTACCCTTTATTATTTGACAAGTCATCTACGTATAGTGTCCATATTGAACTATCCTATCTAAGCTCTTCTATTTTTGCTAATTCAACCACCAAATCTGCTAATGCTTGTGCCTTAAATGCTTTCTTTACTTCTTAGATAAGTCCATACTTAGATAGCTCTACTGACTAAGCAACTATTTGTCTTGCCAAGTTAGACTTTTACAAAACTTTCCTTATCAAAGCATCTATTTGAATAACAATCTAATAGCTCTAAAAGTTAGGCTTTAACTTTCTAAATCTTGTCAGCAAGGTGAAAGCCAACTTCTCTATCTTTTGATACCTTACTTCAATGTCGTGCAATGTATAACTGGTGAAGTATATGAGCTTCTACTACTCCTCGCTTTCCCAGATGAGTACTAAACTTACTACCTTTGCTGTTGCTACTAAGTATATGTATAATGATTCCCCTGGCTTTGGTTGAGCAAGTATAGGTGGCATGGCCAGATGCTTCTTTAATTCTTGGAAAGCTTGTTCACAATTGTTAGTTTATTTGAAATTTTTAACATTTTTAAGCAACTTAAAGAAAGGAGCATGTTTATCGACTGACTTGGACATAAAGCACGCTAGGGCTATGATCTTTTCATTAAACATCTACACCTTTTTCACTGTTGATGGGGTTTTCACATTGATTATGGCCTGACACTTGGATGGGTTAGCCTCAATGCCCCTCTCCATTACCATGAATCCTAGGAATTTGCCAGCGTTTGCTCCAAACACACATCTTTTTTCAGATAACCTTATATGAAACCTTCTTAAAGTTTCAAAGGTTTCCCTTAAATCCTACCAATGCTACTCCAAACTCCTCAACCTAATGATCATGTCATCTACATAGATCTCCATATTTCTTCCAATCTGATCCACAAAATCTTTATTCATCATTCTTTGGTAAGTTATCCCAACATTTTTTAAGCCAAATGGTATGACTCTATAGCAGAATGTTCTTTAGTCAGTTACGAATGCCATTTTGCTCTTATCTTTAGGATGCATCCTCAATTGGTTGTGCCCTAAAAATATGTCCTCGAAGCTCAAAATCTTGAAACTCATAGCACTATCCACTAACAAATCAATATTTAGAAGTAGGCATGAGTCCTTAGGGTAGGCTTTGTTAAGATCAATGTTCCTTCTAAATATTGATTAGCTTAAACTGCTCTTTTTTATTCTTTCCTTCTATTGCCATAACTATTCTCAAGTGCCTCTTCTTGGCATTACTGGAAGCTCCTCCCCTAGCAAAACCTTTGGTAATCATCTCCACTATTGCCAGAACAAGAGAATGTACTTCAACTTGTTTATTATCTGGCCAACAGGGTCATGGAGAATGTTCTCTTCCTTTATCCTCTTTCTTCCCCTCCCCTACCTGAAATTTTTTATACTTCAATAAATGATCGTGCCTTATAAAGTCTTCAATTTCATTCTTCAAAGTAATGCGCTCATTAGTGAGGTGTCCGTAGTCCCGAAGGAATTTACAAAATTTGGACTTATATGCCAGGGGTACTTGCATCATTTTTGCTGAGGGAATATCATTAACTTGGCTACTCAAACATCTTGCACAATGCTACTGATCAATGCATTCAACAATTCATACTTGTGAAACTGACCTCAAGAAGGTCCTTTGACTCGGTTTGAAGGTCTTTCTTTAGGGGCTGTAATATCCTAAATTTCCAAAAATTAATCTCAGGAATAAAATGGCTTTTCAAGAAAATTTGAAAAAGTGAATTTGGGAATTTTTTAAACTTCAAAATTATAAATTTTAGGTTATGAAGTGACTAGACAAGGTCAAAATGGATTATATAAATGATAAGAATCTTTAGAAAGTGGAAATTTTCAATTCGAATGCTCATGGAGCAAAATTTGTGTTTTTGAAATTTAATATTTGGAAAACTTTGAGGAAATGAAAACTAGGGTTATAAGTATCCAATAATTTTAAAATTATAGTCATTATGGAGGTAATTAATTTAACTACTTTTTGTTAAAATTTCATGATCATTGATACTTGAAGAGTGTGCTAACTTTAGACTTAAAGTTGAGAAAGTAAGAAAATTTCTAAAAGGCCTACTTGAAATCAAAGATGAGAAGTTGACTTCCATTTTCTTTTCCCATTTTACCTCTCATAAGTTGATCTCCTCTTCTTTTCCCACACTACTCGACTACTTCCTTGCAACACACATATATTTTGAGCTTAGAGCTTTCTCCCTCTCTCTCTACATTTTTCTTTCTCTTTCTCTTTCTTTAGGTGAGCAATCATTCCTTCATGTTATTTTTCCAAACTCTTACTAATGATTCTACTCTTCTTCCTCTTCAATTTGCATTAAAATCATGTTGATTCATTATGTAAAATCTAAGTTATGAATTTTTGAAGTTCAAAGTCAGTATTCATGTTGCCATTCAATCGAAGGATTCATTTGATTTTCAGGTGTTTTTAGAGCCTTAATCTATCATGTTTAGCTTGTTTTTATACAATGGAACCATAGACTAACAGTACGTGATTAGTTGAAGAGAGAAATTCTTAGGAAACCTAAGGAACTAATGTGTTCTTCTTTCTTGATTTTGAAGAGTGTTGGAGATCCTTGTGTGATTTGTCTGATTTACTTGTTTTCAACTGCTAAGGTGAATACTTGTGAATTAATATTTGTTTCATTTTTGTGCTCTATTGAACAAGTAAAGATAGTTGACAAAAATGGATAGTTATGATTTTGAGGCAAAGTTTGAGTTGAGTGAATTTAATGATAGAATGGTTAGTTTTCTATTGAAATAGTTACATTTTAGGCATGTTTAGGTACTCAAAACATGTTGTGTTCAATTCCCATGATGTAATGTAGAGTTGGAAGTTGTTTTCCCCTATTTTCTACTACTACCCTACCATTTTTGCTGATGCCAGTAAAATCGTGAGCATGATCATGAGCCCAAAAATTGAAGGACAAGTGGAATCACAATTGGAATTGCAAAGACTAAATACAAATGCTTCAATTTGACTCGATTCAAAGTAGTTCAAAATGTGAGTTTGTTCATCGAAAGTTGCAAACTTTTGGGAAGTCTAGGATTAAACATGATCAGAACCGTTAATTAAGTGTAGATAAGAGCGATTCAAATCGTAAGCTTTGAAAATGAAATATAGGCTAAAATATTTTTGAAACACCTATAAGTTAATAATATGTTGCCTATAACATTTTTGTTTAGTTGTATGGATAATACGATTAGGCTCAAAAGTGGTTAACTAATTAAATGATTGAATAACAAAGTATTTGTATTGCTGGAATATGTTGGAAATATAGTAAATAAAGTTGTAAATATAAATGAAATGAATTCTTAGATGAGTATAATTATTGATGCTATAAAAACAATATTAAGGATATTATAATGGTGATGATGTGACAATGGAAATATAACTAAGATTGTAATTGAAATGAGTACTCTATGGTATAACCATGATGAGAATGATGTTATTGAAAGCTTGAAAAAGCATGGTATGCCTAGGTATAACAATGTGAATTATTTAGTATAGTTATTGCTAACACCTAGGTTATGTAAAGAGTGATGGCATTTGGGAAATGTGGAATGATGTGTGTGACACCATAAATGATATTGTAATGTGATCATGTGACACTGATGAGGTGTGATGGCGAATAATGAACTGGATCTGCATGTTCTGATATGATGAGTGGGATAAGGCTGGACTGAATGGATAAGACAGGGTTTATGTAAGATAAGGCGGGATGAAGTAACAAGGAGGATCTTGATTGTTATTATTTATTTTGCTTATGCATGTGAGCTATTATTCTGTGAATGCTAAATTGTGATATGGTAATGTGAACTGAAAGTGTGATGAATAACGTTAACTATTGTAGCTATAAAGTTTACAATTCCTTCAAATATGTTAAGGATGATGTTGGGTGATGCTACCTAGTGGATGGTTACTTATATATTTTGTGAAATATTGAAAAATGAATTAATATGATAAGATAACATAACAATTGAAGATGAAGCCCTAAGGCTATAAGAAAATAATAGTTCTTTATAGTGTGCCATAGAGTTTGTGATATAATATCCTTAAGAGGTTAATCTTTGACAATCTATTATTGTTTATCAAATTTGGCAAGGAATATGAATGTATGGCTATGATGAACATGTGTATTGTGATTTCATGATAAATTTGTAACTTAGGAATGGATTTATCTCACTAAGCCCTAGACTTACTCTCTTGTGGACTATTTTTTTCTAAAGTCGCAGAATATTGTTGTTGTTCATCCATCAGAACATAAGGATGGATACTAATCATGTTGAAATAACAATTAATATGTCACAACCACTGTAGCAAGTTTTTAGAAACATATAAGGATAGAATTTGTTATATGGGCATACTATTTAAAAAACTTGATGAGAATTTTAAACACTACTATTTCTAAGAGCAAGTGCCTTACTTGAGCTATGCATTGCACAAAATGTAGTTACTTCTTAACATGTCTCTTTTTCTTTCTATAAATTTATAGTTTCTTAACTAGACAATTAAGTCTAAACAAAAATGATTGAAAATATTGAAATAAGTATGAGCAGTAAAGATTAATAGGAATAGGATTAAGGCTTGTGATTATCAATCAGAGATTGATATTCATACCAGTCATGGCCAGAAATTTAGGTTATGATAAGGGCATACTATCTGACTATGCTCGCTTGATCTGCCGCTAAGTGAGTTCCACTTCTTCCACTTTAATGTACTTTTCTGATCAAGCAAAGAGCTCTGAGAGAGAAATGGTTGAGTCTTTAGCTAATGTAAGAGAGAAATGACCTGATTGAAAGCCTGTACTAATCTACTGCACAACCATTCATTCGTTGAGATCTCAAATTTCCAATGCCAACGTATTAAAATGAGCCATGTATTCTTTGGGGCTCTCCCTTCATCATTGTTGAAAATTGACCAAAGTGGCCGATGTCTTCCAAGGTGCTCTACTAGTGGCAAAGCATGTAGAAAATGTCTTGGGCAATTGTCAAAAAGTACTAATCAACTACCTTGGTAAAATCATGAACTAGTGCAGGCTAGGCTTCTTGCGAGTTATGGAGAAGGCCTTGCACATTATAGTATCTAGAGCACTGATAGCAACATTAAGGCTCAAAACACCTCCAAGTGCTCTTGCGAGTCAATTGTGCTATCTTATGGGTCTATGTAGGAAGGGGGCTTGAAATGAGCAAGCAGTGGAGCAGCTATCCTAGCCATTGAGAATAGGTGGCTTTCTTCCTGACAGGAGGACAACTAGCTGGATATTTGAGTGAGGTCCATAGTGGGGTTCATCGAATCATACGACCCATGGGTATGAGTGGGATGATGGTGGACATCTGCCACACATAACGGGGCAAAAGAAACATTTGGGACTAATGGTCCAATTGGTATTTGGATTTGAAAGGTTTATAGGAACAAAGACATAAGGAGGAAAGGAAAGGTATGGGTTAATAGTTCATTGTAAAGGAACAGTAGGGATTGTAGAAAATGTTGGCAAAGGGGTCTAGGAGGTAATGGAAGATAGTGTTCAAAGCCATGCTAGGGTTGAATTATCTAAGGCATGGGTGAGGTGGTTGGAATGGCCCCCCCTAAAAATAGGGCTGGAAGGTGGTGGAGGTAGAGTCAGTTGCACTTGGGCATGATGAAGATCACTAAGCTCCTCCCTAAGTTAGTGAACTTGCTCGCCAGACTATCACACTCCAGTTTGGCCATTATAGGATGAGCCTTTTTGGCTATCTAGTCGTGATGGTTGTTATCTTTTGCTCGTTCATAGTGGCAACGCTTGTCAGATGATGAAACATGTGAAGATTGTGAGTGAGATCAATGAGAAGACATGAGTGGCTGGAAAAGCTATAAACGGTGCCAAATGAAACTCTTTCAGTAGTTGAGTCCAGCAGTGGGATAAAGCCTAACAGAATGAAGACCTGAAAGTACAAGAAGGTCAACTATACATGACGGAAGTGGTCTATTGAGCATGCTTCGATGCTTAAGTCAATATTTGAGCAGACTTTCAACTAGTGCAAGTAAGATGATCAAAGAAGTGAATACCTGACAATATATATAGGTGTCAAGCGTATCAATTGACATGCTTCTAGACAAATGTTATGTTACCATGCATCTTTAGCATATTAGAGATGCTTATGGGAATCTCGCTAGGTAGTTGGTGCTATCACATTGTTCATGCTGGCCTGATCATGTTTTTTTATCACCTGTATATTAGGATAGTTAGTTCATGAAACTCAACTAATGTGCTTTAGGTCATTCGACTAAAAGGATAATCAATCGATGAGGGGTAGCCTGTGCTCATTATTGACTTTAACTAATCCTGACCAATCAACCCTTGGTTGAATGACTGAGGAGCCTGACTATTTTAGGCTATGTTAGGTATGTATAATGTAAGTGTGTGCATAAATGACATCAATGAATACATGTACAATTGTGCATAGGAATGTATCTATATATGTGCTATATGATAAACATCCATAACAAGGCTACTCTTAGCATTTTTGGTGTATTAGTATAGTGTAACAGATTTATTTTTCTTTTCATGCTTTCTGTTATGCTAATCTGCTTTCTATTATGTAGCTGGGTATAGTTAGTTTCTTTCTATTTTGCTAATCTATACTTCACATTTTTAGGATGAAAGTAGAGTCCTCTGCTATATAAGCCTTTGTAATCCATTTAGATAATGATAAAGCAGTATATTTAGAATGTGTATTTTTCATTGCTCTATCCTTCTATTACTTTCTTACGGTGTTGATGGCATGAGGTGGGCAAAACAATAACAATAATACGTTCTAGCCTATCACACCTCCTTCTCCATCCACCAACTCCATGGCTTCACTTGAGTCTCGATAACAATTGGAATCCATATTTCCTATAGAATGGTGACCATCCAAGTCTTGCTCTTGTTTCAAATCCTCTTACTAGCCCCAACTATAATACATGGAGCTGTGTTATGCTCATGGCCTTAAATGCCAAAAATAAGGTTAGTTTTGTTAACGGATCAATTCTGAAGCCATCATCTACAGATCCTCTTGTTGGCGCTTGGTCCCATTGCAATAGCATGGTTACATTGTGGATTCTCAATGCCATGTTGAAGGAGATAGCAGATAGTCTGCTCTATTTGGATAGTGCACAAGCTATTTGGTCTTATTCATATGATCAATTCTAACTAAGTAATACTCCATGGATTTTCCAAATTAAACAGTAGCGTCATGGACTAGCTCAAGGATCTCTCAACCTCAATAGTTATTATACACGATTGAAAATTCTCTAGGACAAACTCAAACATTTTTAGCCCATTCTTGATTGTACTTATGGTGGTATGAAAGCTTAGATAGAATTCGAAAAGCAAGAATATCTAATGCTGTTGTTGATGGGTCTAAATGAATCATATCATGCAATACGAGGTTAGATCTTGATGCTTGATCCTTTACCTCTAATAGCTAAGGTCTTTAATTTAGTTGTTTAGAAAGAATGACAACGAGCTATTGTATCTCAATCTTTATCAGCACTGTTGAATCGATGGCATTTCACACGTCTGTAGCTCCTCCTTCTGTTGTTGTAGCTTCAGCTCAGGGCAAGCCCAAGCATGATCAACCATAGTGTTCTCATTATGGACTTCTGGGACATACAGTAGATCACAGCTACAAAGTCCATGGATATCCACCCATTTATAAGCCAAAATCAAAATCTCAATCTAATTCCTCAATGGCGACGAGCTCAATAGTAGTGAGCTCTAATCCCTCCATGATAGCAAGCTCAATAATAGTGAACTCTAATCCCTCAATGGCAGCGAGCTCAATAGCAATAAGCTCTAATTCCTCTTCCACAGCCATGAGCTCCACTTTGCCACAAAACACTTTGTCGATCTCTTTGTCAAATGATCAAGTACAACAACTTATTGCCTACCTTAGCTCATAGCTAACTCATAATACCACTCCTGATATTCAATCTATTGCTGACCCTTCAATCTCGAATGTTTATGGTAATTTCTTTTCTGCCCTTTCATTTTCTCACCATCTTATTCCTCTTGATGCATCGGTGATTGACATAGGTGCTACACACCATGTCAACTATAATTTATCTATTTTCTCACACTCCATTTTAGTTCGCAACACTTCTATTACTTTACCTAATGGTGAAACTATTAGTATTGATAGAATAGGATCTGTGGCATTATCTTATACTTTGATTTTGCATAATGTACTTTTTATTCCTTAATTTGGTTTTATAATTCTCAGTGTTAACTCTCTCACACTTAGTCATAATTATTGTGTTGATTTCATTTCTGATTCGTGTGTGATTTAGGACTTCACTTAAGACTTGATGATTGGGAAGGTTAGGAGAAAGAAGAATTTATATTTTGTAGACATAAGCACCATTACTTGTAATTCATTTCTTTCAAACACTGAAATGACAAAAAGTCATATATGGCATTTTAGACTTGGCCACCCATCTTCAGTAAAAATTCAACTCCTTCATAATGAATTACAAATTTCCAATCCTTTATCCCATTTATCTTCACATTGCAAAGTTTGTCATTTAGCCAAACAAAAATGCCTGCCTTTCACTTCTCATAATAACATATCTGCCAATATCTTTAATTTAATTCACATGGATATTTGGGATCCTTTTCATGTTAATACAATAGGTGGTCATAGGTATTTTCTCACTCTTGTTGATGATTGTTCATGAGCTACTTGGGTTTATTTACTTTAAAACAAATCATATGTTCTTACCCTATTCCTAGATTTTTTTACTTTGATTTCCAATTAATACAATGCTACAACTAAATCTGTTCAATCAGACAATGCTACAGAATTGGCTTTTCATGATTTTTTCTGGTCTAAAGGCATTGTTCCTTTCCACTCTTGTGTTGTGACACCCAAACAAAATTTGGTTGTCAAATGCAAACATCAACATATACTTAATGTAGCTCATGCTCTATTTTTTCAATCTTTTGTTCTTCTTTGTTATTGGGGGGATTGTGTCATAACAGTAGCCTACTTGATTAATCGTACATGCTTACCTTTATTGTCCAACAAAAGTCCTTTTAAGTTATTGCACAAAAAAAAACCCACTTGTGCACATCTTCACACCTTTGGCTATCTATGTTATGCTTCCACACTTCCTAGTTAATGCACCAAACTCACTCCCCAAGCTCATGCCTTTGTTTCTCTTGGTTATCCTATGGGTTATAAATGGTATAAATTACTTGATCTTGAAAGTAACAAAATATTCATCTCTAGGAATGTTTAGTTTCATGAAACTATTTTTCCTTTTGCTAATTCAAATATTACTCATAATTCACTTAATATTTTTGACGATTGTGTTTTGCCACTACCTGTTCCATCTTCTTCCAAGCCTTGTACTCATACTCCAATCCCACCTTCTACACCTGGTATTGGACCTGATCCTGCATCACCTGATCATCCAGTTACTCATCCAAAGTGTATTTCTAAAGCCCCCGCATACTTGTTAGACTATCATTGCTATTTGGTAGCCAATCAATCTAACCCCTTACCAACTTCCTGTGTTTATCCCATATCTTCTTTCCTTAGCTACCAGAAACTCTCGCCTATTTATCATAACTTTAACATAGCCATTACTACTTAATCTAATCCTCATAGTTTGGAAAGCAATAGGACTTGGTCTATTGTTTCCCTCCCTATTGGGAAGCATTTGGTTGGCTATAAATGGGTATATAAAATTAAATTTTAAGCTAATGGAACAGTGGAGCACTGAAGGTATTGACTTCCTAGATACATGTTCTCTAGTTGAAAAGCTTGTAACTATTAAAGTTTTACTTTCCCTGGCCGTTTTCAATGGCTGGTTTCTTACTCAACTTGATGTCACTAACGCTTTTCTTCATGGTGACCTTGTTAAAGAAGTTTATATGACAATTCCTCCTAGTTATACTCATTGGAAGGGAGAGCATCTTCTTCCTAATGTTATTTGTAGGTTACACAAGTCCATTTATGGTCTTAAACAAGCATCTCATTGGTGGTTTCACAAATTCTCAAGTGTCCTTATCACAAAAGGTTTTAAGTAATTAGCTAGTGTCAAACAGCATGGCAACTCTTTCTTAGCTCTCTTGGTATATGTTGATGATATTATCATTACAAGCAATGATTAGGCTGCTATGGATAATTTAAAATCAATTCTTAATTCTAAGTTCAAGATGAAAGATTTAGGATCTCTAAAGTATTTCTTGGGTTTGGAAATTACAAGATCAGCAATAGGAATCTCCATTTGCCAACAAAAATATGCTTTGGAGTTACTGTCTGAGACCGGCTATCTGAGTTGCAAACCAATTCCTATTCCAATGGAACCTAATCTGAAACTTTTTCAAGAAGATGGTGATTTAATTCCAGATCCTACAAGCTATAGATGATTAATTAGCAAACTTTTGTATCTCATGATTACTTAGTCTGACATCATATATTTAATAAATAGACTCAATTAGTTTCTAGTAGCTCCACGAGCTCCACATCTAGCTGTAACACTTCGCGTCTTGCAATATATCAAAGGTACTCCAGGTCAGGGAATCTTCTTTCCCTTAGATTCAACAATACAACTAAAGGCATTTACAAATTTAGATTGGGCAACATGTCCTGACACATGCAAGTCTGTTTCTAGCTTTTGTGTATTTCTTGGTTCTTCTTTAGTTTCTTGAAAGTCAAAGAAGCAAAAGATTATGTGTCGATCATCAGCTCAAGCTGAATATAAAGCTATGGCCAACATTACTTATGAGCTCATTTGGTTATTGTCTTTACGTAAAGATTTAGGAATCTCTCATCCTAGCCTGGCTTTACTATTTTGTGACAATTAGGTTGCTCTGCATACTGTTACCAATCCTATCTATTGCAAAAAAACCAAGCATATTGCAATTAATTGCCACATTGTACAAGAGAAAATACAAGCAAGCATGCTCAAAACCCTAAATGCTGGAACAGAAAACCAGCTAGCTGATATCTTCACCAAAGCTCTTCATTCCACTCAATTTCATGCTATTCAAAGCAAGATGGGCATTCATAATCTATATGCTCCATCTTAAAAGGGAGTTTTAGCATTTTTGGTGTATCAGTACAATGTAACAGATTTGTTTTTCTTTTCATGCTTTCTGTTGTACTGATCTACTTTCTATTATGCAACTAGGCATAGTTAGTTTCTTTCTATTTTATTGAGTTGTACTTCACAATTTTAGCATGAAAGCAGAGTCCTCTGCTATATAAGCCTTTGTAATCCATTTAGATAATGATAGAGTAGTATATTTAGAATTGTATTTTCCATTCTTAATAGCTACAATCACTAATTATTGTCACGTCTTCAGCTGTGTCTACCACCTTAACCACCATTATTGACCTTAGAGAAACAGATCTTGTTCCTTAGCTGGTTGAACTTAGTCATGGGTAACTCTCTTGATTATGCTATTTTGTAGTGATTTTTCTTCTCAATTTGAGAAGATAGCAAAAATAAATGGATAAAGTTTTCTTCTCAATAGGTTGGCCAAGGCCCAATAAGAGACGAGTCCAATCAGAAAAGGCCCAGATCACCCAAGAACTAAGGTCTCTTGTTAGAAGCATCGACTTGCCAACCATGGGCCCAGGACGCAAGACGAGATCGAGATAGAAATTCCAACTCATTGAGGATAGACTCCAGCTTGCCAAGCGAAGTATGCTACCCGAGCCACCTACCAACGGACTCATTTCTATTGAGCTTGAGTGCGAGACCAACCCTTGTAGCCAGTGGATCACCCAACATGAGCCCAAGCTGCCAAGCAACCTACCTCAAGCATTGAGTATGCAATGACAAGGTCTAGTCAGCACCCAGAGGCACATTCTCCCAACTGGCAAGTCAACCCCCAAAACCAACACATCAACCTCCAAAATCTAACAGTGAAATGCCAAGCATTTATTGCCCATAGCGACAGAAATGATAGTTTTGTTGTTTGTCAAATTACACTTGTAACTCTCCCTACTTTTATAAATAGGGAAAGGATAATGTAAGTAGGGAAAATACATGCAGAAACTCTACTAAGATAATGAAAGAACTTGTATATTGTAACTTAGTTGAACTAAATAGAGAAATCACCGCATGAAGCAAATACAAACCACTATGGATGTAGGGGTCTCACTGACTTTTTGTCGAGCTACAATAAAAAGCTTCTGGTGTTCATTGTTCTCCCTCTTCTTCTATCTCTTACTTTCTCACGTACATATGCTTACAACTTGCAATTTGGGGATGCACGAGACTTTACCTATTGATTTGATTTTGCCATCAACATTTTGGCACTAAAAGGAGGGCCCCAACTATGTTCTTTCTTTCTTTGGTTAACTATTTTGTTACAATGGCAAGAGGAAAAGTCACCAGAAGCATAGGCACTACCACTGGCCAACTTGAATGTCAAGTACAACAACAACGGGACCCTGCTACCACCACAATAGGTGTTGCTGTTAGTATGGCACCTTTCACTCCTCACCAACTTGCTGCTTTCAGGCCTGGCATGGTGCAAGCATGGCACCAACGTCAGGAGATGCTTGAAAACACTGTGAAGGAGTTGGCTGATGTGCTCAGGGCACTGGCTCAGGCACTGGCCCAAGGTGCATAGAGATAAGTTGAAGTTATTGCTACCGAATAAGGACCCCAGTAGCCAAGAGCTCAACAAGAAGGGCTCGTCAAAGTAGAGCATCAGTGAGTTAGTTCAATCCACTCATCCAACTTACAATTAAGGTCAAAGATCCATCAGTCCTGCAAAGATGATAGAGATGATCAGCAACATGAGAGCTCGTTGTTGAGTGAGTTTTGTTTAGGATGAGTTTGTCACTCAAATTACGCAAGTGCACACAGTCAATTGTGTAATATAGAGTGAGTGAGTATCATCTCCACAGGGATTGAATTTCATGCTACTTTAATGTAAAACTTCAATAGAACAAATAATGATTTTTTGAACTATCTAAAATGACTAACAAATTAAAATGACAAACTAAATTTTACTACTGAAATGTACAAAAGATGAGACACTAAATTCCTTAGAAAAGTGGATTAAAAAGTGAATTGGATAGTTGAGATTGATGCATTCCTTTAACATGCAAATTCTTCCTAGTTGTTATAGTGAAACTGCAATAATTTTCCCTTTAAACCAGATTTCAAATCAGCACATG
>JANHAO010013415.1:0-15858 GCA_026873985.1 Saraca asoca
CCTCGCAAAATTTAGCGACGGATATCTTGCTTACCTCGCTAAATTTTAGCGACGCGCTATTTAGAGACGGATTTAGTGAGGGATTGTATCCCTCGCTAATTCTATATT
Source organism: Saraca asoca (assembly GCA_026873985.1). Taxonomy (NCBI): domain Eukaryota; kingdom Viridiplantae; phylum Streptophyta; class Magnoliopsida; order Fabales; family Fabaceae; genus Saraca; species Saraca asoca. Next base: position 109 of record JANHAO010013415.1, read on the forward strand.
AGCGAGGGATTATCAACTATTAGCGAGGGATTTATCCTTCGCTAAATGCCAGATTTCTAGTAGTGGCTTAGGCTTCCTAAAGTTTTCCCTATCTCATTCTACCTTGAAGATCCTATCTTGAATATCGAACAGAATACTATAGCATTCATAGTGACCATGTGGTTGAGGTCACTCAGTTCTCGCTTTCTTTGTTACCCACCCATTGTGGCCATGATTTTGGCTTTCTTCACTCCTCTTTTTGTTTTGGGGAGCGCCGGATGCTTCACCTTGGGTCTTAGCTCCTCTGTACTTAAGGTTTCCTCCCATTTGATCTATTTGGAAGCTTAGTCGCAAAATTCAATAAGATCTTGAGCAGGGGATTTATAAAGACTTCTATATAACTTTCCATCCTCATGGAGCCCCACTGAAATGGTTGTCAAGATGCTTTCCTCTGAGGGATTTTCTATGAAGTTGGCTTCATGCCTAAACTTGGCTATATAGTCTTTCAATGACTCACCCTTGCACTGAAAGATCATTGCTAGACAATAAGGAGGCACAAGCTGCCTCTTCATTCCCTGATATTATTTGACAAACTTCCTTTGGCATTCTTCCTAGCAATTGACACTGCGAGTCGACAGGCTTCTAAACCATGCTTGAGTTATACCCCCTAATATGACTAGGAAGACATGACATCTAACCAAAGGGTTAATTATTTGAAGATCCATCTAGATATTGAATACATCTAGATGGTCGCATAGGTTATTGTTTCCATCATACAATAGGATCGTGGGCACCTTGAGTTTCTATGGAAGGGACCACATCTCAATCTCTATAGGGAATAGAGAGCTCTCCTCATGACGAGGTTGATTGTTTTGGGGCTGAGGCATTATTCTAGTTGTTTTAGCCTTTGGAGGACTTCCCTATTAGCGGACCTCGCATTTTGGGTCACGGGCTAAAGCTTTCCACTTGTTGTGAGCCCCCAGGTCACTGATAATCGTGATCTCCATGAGTTTCCTTTTGAGTTTCCCTATGCAACTCTTGGAGTTGTGCCAAGATCTCCTCTTGCCTCTGTCCACCATGGGTTTGTGCTTTTGCCAACACCTTCATGATTTTAGCCAATTTTCTTTCCATGTTTTCAAGTGCTGGGTGGGGTTGGCTAGGTGTTTTTGCCTCTTTAGTTCCATGGACAACAGTGGGATGATAATGAGCTCCAACAATAAAAATGTCCATAGGTTAAATGATTGGAATAGTTGAATTCTAAGTGACTTTTCCTCTTACCATTGTAACTGATCAAAAAAGTAATTTAGAGAATAGATGGGCCCTCCTTCTAGTGCCAAAATGTTAATGATGAAATCTGGTTCTACTAAATTCTAGCTAATGAGTATGGTTCTTGAACTCCAAGCTACTTTCTGGTTTATGAAATATAAAGTGGGGAAGAAGATGAAGATGGTGGAGAGGAAGAGAGACAATAGGATCCAACATTTGTAATGTGGTTTGACTAAATCTAGATGACTCTGGACCCTACATCCATGGTGAAGCTTTTTTTTAATTTAAAGAGAAATTTACAAACCCTTGGTTATGGCTACTTCAGCCTCTCCCTCTATAGGAGTTCTTCTACTCCTCTTATAGAAGGAGGAAGGTTACATGTAATGATTACATATTTTAATTCTGTTACATCAAATATTAAATATACAAGAGAGTACAATCTCCTGTAATCCAGCTTTTACAGGCTGCCTTCTGTGGGTGGGCTCCTCCTAACTGTAAGTTGATTGAGGCTTGTTTAGTACTTAGTCTTCCCGTGCTCTTTGTTGAGTGATATGCCCATCACCCCAAGCTGGGATTCTCAGCTCGGGGTCACTGTTGTCTCTCATTCAGTGAGCTCGGGGCAGCTCCTTGGCAGGTCGAGCTCGAGCGAGATGGCTAATCACTTGACGAGTTGAGCTTTTTGTGATCTCACTGCTTTTCCATTTCGCGATTAGCAAGGTGATGTCCAATGGGTGTCCCCAGTGAGCTAGACTACTTAGCTTCTACTAGGTTCTTGCTGACTTGTACTACAGAGCTGATTTTTGCCCATAACATATGTTGTTTGACCTTACCAACAACTTGAAACTAAAAAATTATGCAAAAGAAAAAGTGGTGGCAACAAGGGATAATGAATTAAAATTAAAACCAATTACAATCAGAAAGCCAAAACCAACCTTGTCAAATTTGAGCCACAAATTTCACAATTATTTTTTTCTTATTTCAAGTAACCTAAAACTTGAAAGCTATGCATGAACAAATAGAAAGACAGAAGGTAATGATGAACTAAAATTACAATGTCCTAAGATTAGAAAGCGAACAAAGATCAACATTTCTACAATGTTACGATGTTTGGTCTATATTTTGGTTGAGTTTTGGCATGGAATCCATCCTCTCTAACGGAAGGGCTCCTTCCTCATATTTATAAAGGAAATTTGCAATAAATCTATTACATTAGCATTTAATGTACAAGATGTAATAAACAACCTAAATCTCCTTTTCTGGCTACTACAGGCTGTCTTCTACGAGTGGACCCCATTCAAATGTTGGGGCAAGGCATGACTTAGTCTTCCATCTAACAAGCATTTAGGTTGTAGGTTATAGCTTGTTAACCAGGTCGATTGCCTATTTGTAAGTAATGGAGCTGAGGTCAAGCTTGCTTAGCAGCCCATGAGCTCAAGCTGTAGAGATTACTTCGCGAAGTGTCCTGAGGTCGTATCGACCTAATCACTTCATTGGGTTAACTCCTTCACCATTTTCAAGCTGCTCAAGGGTCCATCTAGGACTAAATTTCACATATAACATTATCCCCCCAACTCTTAGTTCACACAGTGAGTTGGGAGTTGAAACTTTTGGGTTCCTCATTAGTCAAAGACTTTTCCAAGACTATCGTTTCATATATTTCAAGCCATGCTTTCAATAGCACGTGTCTATTGGTTATTGCTAGGTCAACTTAGCCTTTCCTGAGACCATAAATGATGATGGTTGGGAGAATGATTCAGGACCCTTTGGCAGAGCCGACCCTAGCTCTATATAAGGGAGAGACAATCCCTTTTGATTCTGCACTTGAGTAGACTATGGAGCCTTCCATGAAGCTTTACCATTTTCGGCATTTTGGCCACTCTGAAAGGCATGTATGGTTTGCTACATAGATGACTCAAAGGACTTATCTTCCTCAATAACATGGAAGGAACTCATATGGATCCCAGACTATGTCCTCTTAGCACTGCTATGAGGCATTTGCTCCATCGAGGAAGCTCCTAGGTCTTACTGATTTGCTTCCTTCAGGTGGAGCAGGTGGTCGAGGATGAAGGGATGCAGCACTACCATTAATTGTGCATTGGAAGAAGAAAGTTGTGGCCCATGGTCCCTAATAAGCTGAGGTGCAGACCTTCATGGTCAATCCTTCATTTTAGTCATAGGTTTGTTGTTTTTGTTTTGCCTAATCTATATTCAGAACTATCTGATGTAAATATGCCTCATTGAGGCCTTTCAATGAATAAAATTTCTTTTCCCACAACTCTTATTTGTTTTTTTTCTCTCACAAATGCTTTGGCTTGGACCATTTATGCAATCTGCATATAGCCAAAAGATAGTGTCAATTATAAACTGGAGCGTTACCGAGCTCAGGCCGATCCTGTGGCCAAATAAATAGACACATTAGTGTTAGAATCATTCAAATAATAATGTAAGTTTGCATGGGAGCTGCAAAGTTAATACGTGAGCAATCTCATGCTTGGGTTGATCTCGTGGCCAAATGGATAAGTGTGCATGAGACCTGTGAATTTAACAAGTGAGTGATCTCGTGTTCGGGCCAATTTCATGACCAAATAGACTAGCGCGCATGAGAGCTGCAACTTAATTAAGTTCACATGAGGTCTACAAATTTAACAAGTGAGCGATCTCATGCTCAGGCAAATCACATGGCCAAATAGATAAGTGCACATGAGAGCTGTGACTTAATTGAGTTCACATGAGGGCTACGAATTTAACAAGTGAGCGATCTCGTGCTTGGGCTGATCTCATGGCCAAATAAAAGGGGTGACTGATCTTATGGTCGGGGCAATCTTGTGCCCAAATAAAAAGGGTGTCGATCAAGAAAATCACCTATCAAGAAAAAACTTAATATTTGTAATTGTATTGAAAACATTTATACAATTTTACAAATAAGTACAAGAGTTTAAAAGATTGTCCTGATAGTAGGAGATTGCTCTGGCTCAGCATCCCGTTGCGATGATCCATGCTATTGCCTAGAGGGCTGCACAATGTAATCATGTAAACGGCCTCTCTTGATGAGATCTTCCATAGCATCCCATAGTGCCCAACATTTTGAAGTGTCGTGCTTGAACTCATTATGATATGCACAGAATTTTCTCTGGTTGAGTTTGGACTTGTCTGGAGTCTACAAGGGTGTAGGCTTTCTGAAGTCGTCCTTATCCTTTTCCATTGCAAAAATCTTGTCCAGAGTGTCTGACAAGATGTTGTAGGTGTTGTGGTGAGTTTGGAATAGGGGTCGTTCATCTTTGCTCATTTTTGCTAGCTAACCCTTGGGGTTGTCATTTCCAATCCCATAATTATTTCTTTTCTTACTCGGAGCTTAACTTCTCATTTTAATTTTTCACGAGCCAAAAGTCTTGTCCCATCAAACTTGTTTCGTAACTCACTTGTAAAATTCACCTAGATTGCTGATTGGGGACTTATACATACTCTTGAAGAGTTTTCCATCCCTGCAGAGCCCCGCTGATGGCAACTAAAATAGCCTCATCCAAGGGCTTCTCAACATTATTAACTTCTCATCTAAAGCGAGTAATGCAGTCTTTTAGTGCTTCCAAGTTGCCTTGGAATATCGTAGCAAGGTGGCTTGGGGGCGCAAGTTACTTTCGCAATGCTCGGTATTGATCAACAAACTTTTCATAGCATTCTCCCTAACTACTGATGTGATGAGTTGGGAGATTCCCGAACCACAACCAAGGGACCTCGCCTAAGGTAGCGGGCAAGATACGACACCTGATCAAGGGGTTACAGGCTTGTAGATCCATTTGGTTATTAAACAAATCCAGATGGTTATACAGGTCACTATCTCTGTCCTATAACAGAATGGCTGGAACTTTAACCTTGCACGGAAGGGGTTCCTCCACGATCTCTCTAAAGAAAGGGGTTTGCTCCCCAAAGTGACCTTGGTCATTTTGACTCTGAGGATACTCCTCTGTGCATTTGACCCTTTGAAGGAGGTCTTCCACCAAAACATCTAAGCCCCCAAGTCTTTGGCTAAAGACTCGGTGGTTTAGTTCAACGTTCTGACCATGTGGATGGCAATACGAAGCTTGCTTCTAGTTGCCTTCACCAAAGCATTCAACCTCAGGCACAGTGGCTTTAACCCACCCTTGCACATTTTGGGCTTGTGCTGACACCAGCATCATGATTGTTTAAGCCAGGTCTCCCATCATGTGCTCAAGTTTCTCCTGGCGCTAGAGCCAGGTTTGTGGTTCGTCGACACCATTAGCGATGGGGGCTAATTGTGCTAAACTGGCTGGAGGGATACCAATGGCTGCTCTGATGACAGGAGTAGTTGACGAGCTTGTTGATGAAACATGGTCGTCTAGAGGATGGGGTTGCACATTTGAGGCTCTGGTAGCTCTTCCCATTGCCATCGCAGCGGGAATGAACCAAAACAAGTGAGATTCCCACATACAGCACCAAAATGTTGACCAATGGAGTTTACTAGAATTTTCCTTGGTTTTAATGTTGAAAAATAATTTTATCTAACTTTAGATTTTAGTGTTTTTAATTTGTTGTTTTGTAGGTTCAAAGATATTTGATTCAAGCTTCAAGAGATCCACGATTAGTTTTAGGACTTATTTTGTTTGATAGGATCGTTTGTAAATAATCTTAAGATGATTTTGATTGAGAACTATGAGATAGAAAGAATAACTTTTTTTTGCCATGAATCAATGTACACAACATTGTGTTGAAGAACTTATCAAAAGTTCATATCATAATCGATGTAATATCGATACCTAAGGAAAATATTTTTCACCGAAGGTTTTGAAAAATGGGTACTTCGATGTGCTAATCGATGCTAAGGTGGTAAGCAAATACTACACATCGATTACCACACCGATAAGTGATAACAAAATATTTACTCATCTAATTTTCCTCTCATTTAGTATTTTAAGGTCCAAAATGACTTGCTTTCAGTTGAGTTGGAGCATATTTATGATTTAGTGTCAATTGGCATCATTGTAGAAATTCTACAAAATTTGGCCATTTTGAGCAGTTTCTGTATTCTGGTCATAACTTGAGCTACACTTGTCCAATTAATGTAATTCTTGCGTTCTAGGAAAGCTCAGACATGGATCTACAAACTTCATGAAGACCTCTGAGGCTGAATGACACAATTGGCTAGCTAAATTTGGAGTTAAATTCAAAACCAAAATGCTGCCGTAGCCTATCTCAGGCAGCCTAACCTCTGAGCAATCATTAGGCCATATCTAGAGTTATACAAGTTTTATTAAGGTCAAACTAAGGCCAAATGGAGGATTAGACATAAGGATACATTTCTCATGCAAACTTCTAGAGTTGAATGGATCATTATAGGCATGAAAAATGAGTTGCAACATAGAGGCAGAATTGCTACGAGTTAGGCCTCCGTAGAGTTGGAGTTTTAAGGCCCCAATTGGCATGGATCTTGAGCCCGATGCATCATCTCTTGCACCAACTCACACTCAACCAACTGGAGAGCAGTAAGTAAGAAGAAAATCAAAAGAAGTAGTCTGCATTAAGCTCAAAACACCTAAGAAGAGTGGTAGCAAGTAACTAGACCAGCCATCATTGCCTACTCACTAACCATGTAGCTAGCTTCTCTTCTCTTTTCCAGGGCAATAAAGTCCTTTTAGTTTAAGAGAGATTTAGTTCAGTTTTTCAAGTAGTTTTAGTTTAGTTTTCTTCTCCTTTTCTTTGTATTTTCTACCTTCCATGGAAGGCTAAGCTGTAATCAGCACAAGGGTTTGATAAGCTTGAAGATTAATGTTGAGATCTTGACATTTCTTTCTGCATTCAATTACTGGCCCTTTCTTTCCTATTTCCTCTCTATTTGCTATGAATATCTAAGTTGAATGGCTTTATTTGATTTAAAATTTATATGATTATTGCTTAATGATCAATTATAGGAAGAGGATAGGAAAACTAGGCAATGCATTGAGATTTTGATGTGTTGTTTACTTGGTTGAATCCTGACTGCTTAGGATAGGTTCATTAATCATTTCAAGGCTTATTATTATGATTATCTCCAATGGAATGAACATTTAGTGATCATGGATACATTAATCTCAAGCTTAGTTGATTCCCTTGGGCTAGTCAGTTTGTTTTCTCTTATTTTTGCTTCTGCATGGTAGTTTTCTATTAGTGTAGTTTCTGCCAACCCCCCGTTATTTCTACCTCCTAATATGATTGATATCATCCATCAAATGATCCAAGGGCTCGACTCGATATTGCTTATGCTACAAGCAATTTAGGTAGCTTGATTTATAGATTTCAAATCCTGATTGGCCTCGACAATCGATCAGTGAGTTAGTAATGACAAACTCTAATCAATGTAATAACTGAAAATCAGTTATTCTATTATAGACGGTTATAATCGTTATTCAAACCCAATTGCCTTCAATATATAAACAATTCTTCACAAATTTTCCTTAAGATTTCATTGCGAAAAATTTTGTTGAAAAGCAGAATGTGATTTTCACTCAACTTCATTAATATTTCTCAATTTTTTTGGATCAAGGTCCATCCAAGATTATTGTAGTTTGTTTGAGATATTCATCTCAAACTTTGGTATTGCAATTTTAATCTTTTTCTTACTCAATTTTTTTTACTTGAGATTTCTAGGTGTTAGAAATTTGTATAGGTTTAGAAGAGCCTATTGCAATTCTTTTAGGTTAGCAATTTCTTGCGTGTTGATTGTAAAGACTGGCATTTCAGGAGCCTATCAATCCTAAAAGGTTTTTGTTTTCAATTTGAAATGTCTTTCAATTAAGAATGATCAAGTGGACTAAACTTGAATTGCGGTTTCAATTCATGTTGAATTACTTTAAATGTTGTGTCTTAAAATTTGTTGTCCTCCTTTCATCTTAATTGTTCTTATTGCTAATGTTTAACCTTCATGATTTTAATAATTTCTGGATATTAGTTTTCTACACAATCTTTTGACAATTTGATAGAGGTGTATATACCTTCTCCTATAGGAAAAGGGTAAGCTCCATTTATTTCCACAAACTTAATTTTTAATCCGGGACTTGGCAACCTTTTTGTTGTGTTGACCATATTGACAACCGAAAATTGAAAAATTATGCACAAATAAGAAAAAGGTGACAATAGGGAATATGGAACAAAAATTAAAACCTACTATGATTAGATGACAAAAATCAAGCATCCTAGTAAATTTGAGCCCCAAATTCCATTGTCACTTATTTGCACTTTTAACGCTATGAGGGACCTAAAACAAAAAAAGCCATGCACAAAGAAGTGAGGTAACATCATGGCATAAAGAACTCAAATTAAAACATATTTTTATTGGTACTTTTATCAGACAGTCAAACAAGCACCTGAGAAATTTGACCCTTTAGGCAATATGAAATTGAAAAACTAAGCACAAAAAAAGAGAGGTCACAATAGAGAATAATAAAATTAAAATAAAACCTACAATGATTAGAATGCTAAAATCAAGCACCCTAGAAAATTTTGGCCCCGAATTCCTTAGCCACTTTTTTCCTATTTTGACCCTGTCGGCAACCTAAAACTTAAAAACTATGCATGACATAAAAGAGGTGACACTAAGGGATAATAAACAAAAATTACAACCTATTGTGACCAAAATGCGAAGAATAATCCCCTACCAAATTTTAGCCCCAAATTCCACAATTGCTTTTTTGCTATATTGACCTAATCGGTGACCTAAAACATACAAACTATTCACAAAGAAAAAAGAGGTGATAATAGGAGATAATGAATTGAAATTACAACCCACTCATATCAGAATGCCAGAAACAGGCACCTTGTCATAATTAAGAACCAAAAACCATAGTCACTCTTTATCTATTTTGACCCTGCCAATCACCTAAAATTGAAAAATTATGCATAAAGAAAATGTGGTGACACCAAGGATTAATGAATTGAAATTAAATTTGATTATGATTAGAAGGCTGAAAAGAAACACCTTGGAAAATTTTAGCCCCAAATTCCATAGTCACTTTTTGGTTGTTTTGACCTTGCCATTGACCTAAAACTAAAGAAACTATATACAAAGAAAAGGAGTTAACAATAGGAGATAATGAATTGAAAGATAAAGCTACTATGATTAGAATGCCAAAAACAACAACCCTGCAAATTTGAGCCCTAAATTACATAGTCACTTTTTTTTCTTATTTCAACCCAACTGGTGACTAGAAATTTAAAAACCATGTATGAAGAAAAAGAGGGGAGAAAAGGGAACGATGGACTAAAATTTCAAAGAATTAAGATTGAAAAGTTAAAAACAAGCACCCTGTCAAATTTGAGCCTCAAATTTCACAATCACTTTTTTGTTATTATGACCCTATTAGTGACCTTAAACTAAAAAAGTATGAACAAAAAAGAAAAAGGTGACGATAGACAATAATGAATGAAATTAAAGCCTACTATGATTAGACGGCCAAAAACAAACACCCATGCAAATTTGAGCCTCAAATTCCATTGTCATAGGATATAGAGCTCAAATTAAAATATACTTTTTTGGCAGTTTTTACTCTTTTGGCGGTGTAGAATTGAAAAACTATGTGCAAACAGAAATAGGTCATACTAGGGAATAATAAAATTAAATTAAAACCTATGATGATTAGAATGCCAAAAACAAGTAGCCTAGAAAATTTCAGCCCAAATTTGATTGCCACTTTTTTCCTTTTTTGTTGCTACCAATAACCTAAAACTTAAAAACTGTGCAGAACATAAAAGAGGTGATAGCAAAGGATAATGAACAAAAATCAAATCCTTTTGTGGCTAGAATGCAAAAAACAAGCCCCCTACCAAATTTGAGCCTGAAATTCCACAATCACTTTTTTGCTGTATTAACCCAACTGGTGACTTGAAACTGACAAACTAGGCACAAAGAAAAAGAGAGGACAATAATTGATAATGAATGGAAATTGCAATCTACTAGGATAAGACTGCTAAAAACAAGCACCTTTCCATAATTGGGTGCCAAATACCATTTTCATTTTTTGGCAGTTTTGGCCCTGCTAATGAACTGAGAGTAAAAAACTATGCACAAAGAAAAAGTGGTGATGATTGTGGTTAATGAACTGAAATTAATTCTATCCATGATCAAAAGGCCAAAAAAAAATAGCCTAACAAATTTAAGCTCCAAATTCCACAGTCACTTTTTGGTTGTTTTGACCCTACCATCGAATTGAAACTAAAAAACTATACATAGAAAATAAGGTGGCAATAGGGGATAATGAATTCAAATAAAAGCCTACTATGATCAAAATGCCAAAAACGCCCTACAAATCGGGGCCATAAATTTCATAGATAATGAATTTGGAGATAATGAATGCAATTAAAATTTACTACAGTCGAATGCGAAAAACAAGAACCCTGCCAAATTTGAGCATCATATTCCATAACATATTTTTTGTTGTTTTGACCTTGTCGGCAACATGAAACTTAAAAACTATGCACAAAGAAAAAGAGGTGACAATAGGATAAATTGTAATTAAAACCAACTACGGTCAAAAAGTTAAAAACAAGAACCCTACCAAATTTGAGCCCCAATTCCATCTTCATTATTTGCTATTTTGAACCTACCCTTGACCTGGAATTGAAAAATAATGCACAAAGAAAAATAGGTGGCAACAAGGTTAATGAATTAGAATTATTTTTTACTATGATTAAAAAAACCAAACAAATTTAAGTTCTAAATTCCACAATCACTTTTGGTATGTTTTGGCCCTGCCAACAACCAAAAACTAAAACATTAAGCACAAAGAGGATGAGGTAACAACAATGGGAAATGAATGAGAATAAAAATCTACTATCATGAAAATGTCAAAACGGCACCTTGCCAAATTTGAGCCCCAAATTCTACAGTCACTTTTTGACTATTTTAATCTAGCCATCAATTTGAAACTAAAAAAAATATACACAAGGAAATAGAGGTGACAATAGGGGATAATGAATTGAAAAAAAAAACTACTATGATTATAATGCCAAAAATAACTTCCCTACCAAATTTGAGCCCTAAATTCGACAGTATCTTTTTTATTTTTTTGATGTTATCATTAAAGTAAAAATAAGAAGCTATGCATATAGAAAAAGTGGTGATAACAAGGGTTCATGAACTAAAATTAATTCTCATTATAATCAAAAGGCCGAAAAGACGCACCTTGCCAATGACCTAAATTTGAGCTCCAAATTCCACAATAACCTTTTCGCTATTTTCATCGTGTGGGTAACCTAAAGTGAAATATTATGCACATAAAAATATGGTGACAATAGGGGTTAATGAACTAAAATTAATTATGCTTATGATCAAAAGGTTGAAAAGAAGCACCCTATCAAATTTAAGCCCTTAATTCCATAGTCAATTTTTGGCTATTTTGACCCTACCATCAACCTGAAACTAAAAAGTTTTACACAAAGGAAAAGAGGTTATGACATGGGATAATGAAATGAAATAAAAACCTACTATGATTAAAAAGTGAAAAATAACTACTATACGAAATTTAAGCCCCAAATTCCACAGTCACCTTTTTACTATTTTCGCCTTGTAGTCAAATTCAAATTGAAAAGCTATGTACAATGAAAAAGAGATGACATCAACAAATGATGAACTGCAATTAGAACCCCTTATGATAAGAATGTCAAAAACAAGAACCCTGACAAATTTAAGCGCTAAATTCCATTGTGATTTTTTTTTATCTTGTTAATGAGTTAAAACTGAAACTATGCACAAAGAAAAAGAGGTGATAGTAGGGGATGATAAATTGAAATGAAAACCAACTTTATCAAAAGGCTGAAAATAAGCACCATGCCAAATTTGAGCCCCAATTCCACTATCGCTTTTTGTTGTTTTGACCTTACCAATGATCTATAATTGAAAATTAATGCACAAAGGAAAAGAAGTGGCAACAGTAGTTAATGAGCTGAAATTACTTCTTACAATGATCAGAAGGTCAAAAAGAAAGACCTAACCAAATTTATGTCCTAAATTTCGCAATCAATTTTTGGTTGTTTTAAACCTGCCAACAACCTGAAACTAAAAAACTATACACAAAGAGGAAGAGATGACAATAGTGGATAATGAACTAAAATAAAAACATACTGTAATTAGAATGTTGAAAACAAGCACCTTGCCAAATTTGAGCCTTGAATTCCACAATAACCCTTTTGTTGTTTTAAACATTTTGGCAACCAAAAACTCAAAAAGTATACACAAAGCAAAAAAGGCGGTAGCAGTGGATAATGAACTAAAATTAAAACTGAATATGATCAGATAATCAAAAACAAGCACCTTGCCAAACTTAAGCCTTGAATTGCATAACAATTTTTTTATTGTTTTAACCATGTCAGCAACCTGAAACTCAAAAAGTATGTATAAAAAAAAAAGGTGGCAATAGTGGATAATGAATTGAAATGAAATCCGACTATGATCAAGCAACCAAAAAGAAACCCCCTGCCAAGTTTGAGACCCCAAGTCCATAGTAAATATTTTGCAATTTTGACCCTGCCAGTGATTTGAAACTAAAAATTGTGCACCAAAAAAAGGTTACAATGGGGAGTAATGAATAGAAATTAATACCAACTACAATCAAAAGGATGAAAAGAAGTGCCCTGCCAAATTTAAACCTTAAATTCCATAGTTTCTTTTTGTCAATTTTAACCCAATTGTTAACTTGAAACAAAAAACAATGCACAAAGAAAAAAGGTCACAATAGGGAATAATGAACAAAAATTAAATCCTATTACGATGAGATGATAAAAAAACAAACACTTGCTGAATTTGAGTCCCAAATTTCACAATCATTTTTTTTCCTATTCAACCCTATCTCAACCTGAAATTGAAAAACTTTGCAAAGAGAAAAAGAGATGATGCTAGGGGATATTAAATTAAATTTAAAACCTATTATGATTAAAAGACCAAAAACAAGCACCTTTTAAATTTTAGCTCTAAAGTCCCCAACCACTTCTTTGCTCATTAGAATTTGCTAACAACCTAAAACTAAAAAATTATGCCCCAAGAAAATGAGCTGATAGTAGGGGATAATGCAACTAAAATTAAAATCCACAATGATAAAAAGTCCAAAAACAAGCATCTTGTGAAGTTGAACCCTAAATTCCACAGTCACTTTTTTGCTATTTTGACCTTTCCAACAACCTAAAATTGAAAAACAATGAAAAAAGAGAAATATGTGATGACAGGTGATGTGATCTCCCATGGAGATGCCTATGGTCCTACTCCAATTTAGTAAGAATTCAGCAATAAAATTGAAAAAGGAAAAGAATGATATTCATGCCATAATCTAGAAATGTAGGATGAGAGTGAAATGTGATGAAAATGGATGCCACGAAGAGCAAGCTCTTTCATAAGTCTCAAGTTCTTTCAAGAACTCTTAGAGAGGAACTCTCATAAGAAGAAATGCTTTTCAATTTCTCCATTGATCAAATCTAAATAGTGAGGGAAACATGCCTCCCCTCGTAACAATTGGGCTCCATTATGGGCTAGATTAAAGTCTTACACAAGCCCAACAAACAAACATACAAAGTAGCCAAACAATTAAAGAAGTTTAGACCAAAGTAAGGCCAACATAATCAGCCACAAAAATCCTATAAAGTGGTTTCTAAACCCATAAACCAACCAAATGTTGGTCCAAATTTAGCCTCCAAATTACAAAAACAAAAGGCAACAAACAACCCTAAATTACTACCAAAATGGTCTCAAAAGTGGCCTATAAAATAGCACAAAATAATAGCTCAAACATTGTGACAAGGTCAATTAGATAGAAACTCTGCAGCAAATTAACCGTACATTCTCAAACTTCAAATGGTAGAACTAGACTCTTGCCACAACATAAAAGTTGTAAAGCTTTCTTTTATCTTTCTAACCATATAAAGATCTATCCAATCCAACATTTGGAGCTTAAGTTATAGTCCAATACCTAAAATAATGTCAAAATTCTAACATTAAGCAATTAATTAAATTAAGCTCCAAATCACAAAACAAGGTCAATTGGCTAAATTAACATGATTAACATCCTAAGAGTCAAAGTATAAGACATGAAAAAGTCTTTGAGATCCCTTTAAGTGATCCCTTGAGTTTCCATCAATAAGGGTTATTGAACTAAAACTAATGCTACTATTATTTGAATGCTGAAGAGTAGTAAGAAGCGAAATTTGAGCCCTATAATTCGCAATCACTTTTTTTCTCATTTGACACTACCAACAGCCTAAAATTAAAAATTTATGCCTAAAGGATAAGTGGACAGTGAGGGCATAATGAACTAAAATTAAAATGTCCTACGATAAGGTGGTTAAAAATGAAGACCTTGCCAAATTTAAGTGGCAATTCCATAGTTGCCTTTTTTACTATTTTGACCCTGCTAGTAACTTAAACCTAAAAACTATGCAGAAAACAAAAGTGGTGACTATAGAGTATAATGAACTAAAATTAAAATCTACAATGATCGGAGGGTTGGAAACAATTACCCTACCAAATTTGAGCCCCAAATTTCATTGCCACCTTTTTGTTGTTTTGATCCTACCAATGACTTGAAAAATAAAGATTTTACAAAAGGGAAAAGAGGTAATAGTAGTGGAATTGTGTTGAAATTAAAATCTATAATGATTAAAAGCCTAAAAAGAAGGACCATATCAATTTCAAGCCTCAAATTCCATAGTTACCTTTTTACTATTCTAACCCCGTTGATGGCTTGAAACTAAAAGACTATATAGGAAGGAAAAGTGGTGATAGTAAGGGATCATGAACTGACACCAAAACTTACTATGATCTTAAGGCCCAAAAGAAAGCACCATGCTAAATTTGAGCTCCAAATTTCATAGCCATATTTTTGCTATTTTGAACTTGGCAATGACTAGAAACTAAAACCTTATGTACAAAGGGGAAGTTGTTATAATGGGGGATAACATGCTAAAATTAAAAGCTATTATGTTAAGAACACCAAAAACAAGGACCTACCAAATATGATCCCTAAATTCTTGAGTCACATTTTTTCTATTTTGACCCTGTCAATGACCTCATCCAAAACTATGCACAAAGAAAAAAAGATGACAATAAAGGATAATGAGCCAAAATTAAAACTTATTATGATAAATGGTTGAAAACTAGCACCCTACCAAATATGAGCCTCAAATTCCCTAGTTTCTTTTTTGTAGTTTTGACCTTTCCAATGGTGAAAAATAAAAAAAAAGCTATTAACAAAGTAAAATAGCTAACAATAGGGGATAATGGACTAATTTTTCTTTAAAAAAAAACAAGTACCCTACCAAATTTAAGCCTCAAATTCCACAATCACCATTTTGTTATTTTGTCACTACTGTCAGGTCCCTTTTAAAAGAATGATTAAAAAGTTAAAATGCGAAATTGGATCTTGCCCTTTTCCCGTTGGGGAATTTACATTCACCTTTTAAAAACTTAATTGAAGTGATTTAACCAAAATCTTTTAGAGCAAGTAGATTTGTTTAAGATTAAGATGAATTAACTCA
>JANHAO010013416.1:0-15874 GCA_026873985.1 Saraca asoca
TTGGAACTACTTAAAAAGTCAAAAACCAATAATTTCCTTTAATTTTAAGTGATTTCCTTAATTATTCTCTTAGCATTTAAAAGGGTTATAATTTGATTAATCATTATCCTATTAGCCATGTGCTAATATATATAACTGTTTGATATAATCACCCTGTTAGTAATATGCGAAAGGTTTTAAAACTAATATATCGTTTGCAATAATCTATCGCAATAGGATTCTTAACAATTGACTAAGAACCTATTTAACGTTAGCAAAGGTTATTACTTAATCATACTAGAAAGGAAATACAATTATTATGAAATAAAATTATAAAAATTTATAATTGTGAAGCGATTTTTAACAACAATATTACACATAAGATATATTATAATTATAGACTTTAATTTAAATTATTATTCTTAACTGTTGACACCAAAATCCGATCAACTAATTGAATTCAGTGTTACCTCTGACTGCACGCTTCATAGGATAAAAAGGAAGGTAAAAGAGAAACAGTGCGAGAAAGAAAAAAGACAGTAACAACAGAGATTTAATGTGGTTCGGCTAAAGCTAATTTGGCCCCTACGTTCATGGCTACTTTCTTATATTTCTGGAAGACTGATTTTACAGAATACGCATACATCAATGGAGTCTTTCCCTAATGATTAGTACTCATGATCTATGTTGGCATAGTTTCTGTATGTATTCCTTTCTTTTCTTCTCTCTCTTTTACATGGTGACCTCCTCCTCTTATTTATAGAAGGGAGAAGGGCTACAAGTGTAATTTTGTGAATTATGAAAATGATTACTTCTGCCACTCCGGACATTTAATGCTTGGCGTCGAATAATTAATACTGGACAAATCACTGTCGGACTTTCGAGTGACTGATGTATAAGTTTGGAGGCTGAACCGTCAACAAGGAGGGGATGCATCGGGTTGCTGATTGGATTCCGTACAAGTAACCGTTATGGGTGGACGAACTATAAGTTGAACGAGATGTTGGTTCTGGTCGGCTTCACCATTCGTGCCTGGTTGTCTTCCTTGAAGGTTATAGGTCCCCACGCTAAAGGGTCGTAAGTCTCCTCAACGAGGTGTGTTCTTTCGTCCAGGGAGATGTGAGACACCTCCTAGTCGCACCTAGCAGTCTGGGATCCTTACTCAGCGACCTCGAACTTCGTCCTGGACCTCCACTGGTCCAACTAGGCCCTCGACTGGGCCTTAATTGATATAAAACATTTTTTTCGGGAAATCCATATAATATAAGCCCCCCAACTCTCAGTTCGTTTCATGGGCTGGAAGTTGCAAGCAAATGATCAGAGTATTTTGTAGGATGATTCAGTCTGGGGTGCTGCTTTTTTTTTTGGTTCCCAATGCTTCTTGTTATGCCTTTTCTTCCATTACATCATTTTCACCATCAATGTGACAGCTTTTGTTGTTCATGGGCCATTCGAACTTGAATAATTTGAGTATCTCTTGGACCCCTTGATGAGCCCGGGTGGTCTGATGGATGCCTTGATCGGGCATTCCGTTCCCTTAAAGGCTTGGCTTGCGGAGAAGTCTCCTTGGGACATGAGCTGTTTCAAAGTCATGGGTAGTTTGTTGCATATGATTTCTTCGCACGTCCTCTCCTCTTGGTTTTTGGGAGGTTCCATACAGATCTTAGATGTAGTTGCTATGGGTAACGCGATTTGTATATGCAAAAGTGCGGTATTGTCAATTGGGTATGTTCGCTCGCACAAGAACTCTACGCATGACTAGCGCATTACTTGGATGTGAGGTCTTAACTTGCGTAAGAATTCTGTGTGGCCAGCACATTACTTGGATGCAAGGTCGCTCTGTGCAAGAATTCTGTGTGGGGTGAGCACATTACTTGGACATGGCTCGTGCAAGAATTCTATGTCACGTGATGCATTACTTGGACGCAAGGTCGTTCAGTGCAAGAATTCTGTGCGAGACAAGCACATTACTTGGACGTGGCTCGTGCAAGAATTCTACGTCTTTTAACTCATTACTTGGACGCGAGATGTATGTTTAGCCCCCCGACCTGCGCAAGAATTCTATGTCCCATGACGCATTACTTGGATGTGAGGTCGTTCTGTGCAAGAATTCTGTGCGAGATAAGCATATTACTTGGGCACGGCTTGTGCGAGAATTTTATGTCTTTTAACGCATTACTTGGACCTGAGATGTATGTTTAGCCCCCCGACCTGTGCAAGAATTCTACGTCTTTTAAAGCATTACTTGGACGCGAGGTCGTTTTGTGCAAGAATTCTATGCGGGACAAGCACATTACTTGGGCGTGGCTCGCACACGAATTCTATGTCTTTTAACGCATTACTTGGACGCAAGATGTATGTTCAGCCCCCAGGATCCCATGATACACGATTCCAATGAATCGCTTCATTTTCTTGTTTGTCCTGCACGTACGGCTTTTTTGTTTCCCAACAGTGGTGGGTAATTATGGTTTTCATCTTTTGGCGTGCATATGCAGTATCCTCATTTACTGGCCGCTAATTTTCCTAGACCGTTGGATCCTGGGTAATTGTCATATCCTCTGATCCAACGGTAGGGGTATGCCCCCCTTTTGATCTGGGAGAGTCTTTCTTTCTCCCTCACTTAGTCATTTTTGACAGAAAGTTTTGGTCTTTGGGCATCCTCATCCCATCTGTCTCTTCGGCCGTCATTGCTATCCCTTTGCCGTAAGACCCCGCCGTGTTTTTCTTGTTTCTGTAATAGTTCCCTACCTTCTACGGGCTTCTTGCCTCCAGTAGTTATGATACGTTCCTTTTACTTCTGTGCCTTGCACACTATTTTTCCTTTGTAGGAGATTTGAGGTTTGGTATTTGTCTTATTTAATCAGGAGATTAGTAATGCCAGTGGATAAAAGTGGTTCGAATGTCTAGTCTTGAGTTAAAGTAGGATAGTTGTGTCATCGGTAGGTTCCAGAATTTCCCCATGTGTATGCATGTGTGTTCAGGTTTTCAGCTATTTCATTTCCCCTTTCAGAGCATATTTTTTCTTTTATTGAGGTCAAGATTCATTGGTGCGACGGTGTAAGGTGTGCATGGCCTGTGGAGTAGGGAATCTTCAATAGAGTTTTGGTGTGGTTCACTTTCGGTGAACTAATCAATTTTTATTTCTCTTTGTAGATGGGAGCAGGTCATGTGCGCCATCGCCACCTAATCAGGAGTAAGGATGATGAACAGGATTTGTCCTCAGACATGAGAAATGCTCGGCAAGCTGGGGTCGCGACTCTGAGTGGGAGGGAAGTCATTTCTAACTTGGCCTCATGCTCGGGAGAGGGTTAGAGGGCAACGTTAGGCCAGTGCCTTGAACGCTATACATTCAAACATCACAGATCTTGCGTGCGACTTTAGGACGTCACCTCGATCGTTGCATCGAACCGTATCCCAAAGGGGTGTAGTGTCATGGTTCTCGCTGCCGACGATCATGCCGCTCATCCCCCTCGTGGCTTCATAGCTATCGGTATCCCGCATCTTGTCATGGGGCTAAAATTTTCTATTCAGCCCTTTATTATTGATTTTTTGAATAAAGTAAAGCTTTGTCCTTTCCAATCGACACCAAATTCCTATACCGCCCTGATTTCTCTAACCCTTATGCATAAGGTCAACGGGCTTTCCCCACCTTCGCCCAAAACCCTTTGCTACCTGTATAACCTTAGGTGCACCAACTTGGAGGATGGACTCTACTATCTTTCGATGAGGCAGATGCCTCATAAGGAAATCCTCCACCAGGAGGTGCGAAGGGAAAATCCAGTGCGGGACAGTATAAGATTCATTGGTTCTACGTTTCGTGCCTTTCGCTAAGATACCTTAAGAACTTTGACTTCGTTCTTGTCCCAGGTAGGTGGGCTGGGTCTGAATGAACTCTCTTATCCATATATTCTTTGGTCTTTGTTTTGGAATCTAGCTTGTTGTTCCGAGTTTTAACCTTTTGTTTAATTTTTGTAGACAGTACCAGCAAGTGGCCAGGTCTTAGGGCCGAAGAGTTAGATGTTCTTAATCGATTCACCTTGTTGGCAGGTCTCCAGAATGATTATAGGTTTAGTGAGGATGCTCTTTGCTTCCATAAGCTTGTTCCACCGCTAAATACGATCGTTACAAGCGAAATAGGGATTCGTCAGTTAAGGGATGTTCGACCAGCGAATTTTGATGATCACGAGAAGATTATGGACTTGGTTCTCCAAGTTCCTTCCCTAGACAACGAGAGCGATGCTCCTTCAGGCCATGATGTTGCTTCGCCCCACATTACCATGCATCAACCCTCGGATCTTGATGTGAGGCCAATTCTTGAGGTCCCAATTGTTGCAGAGGCCGAAGTAACCCCAATTGCTGCAGAACAGGCTGTCATTATTGTTAAAGCTTTGTTCCTGGACCCGACCTCCTCACCACATTTTGAAGGGGCAGAAGTTCCCAATGTTGTTATTCCTCTCAGTTCTTCCAATCCTCTCCAAAAGAGGCAGAGGGTTATCCAGGAACAAGAGAGGGGAGCCCTCTCGAATCCATCAGGAGTTGACTTCACAAAACCACTGGTAGAGCCCGATTTCAAGATGGAGAGGCATGCTTGGACCCTTGTCAATAACTTTTTCACAGTCATGGGCAATGGCGGCAAGGTCCCAATAATTGAGAGCAAAGACCTCCCTCTCGGGAATATGGCAGGATTCACCGCCCAGCTGAGTCTTTTGGTACATGCCCTTATTCATCTTTAGTATCCATTTTATTGTTGAATTTGACGTTGTTGTCTATTTTGGTAGAGCTGTTAATGTTGCTAAAGATTGCTTCCAAGTGTGAAGGCTGGGATAAGGAGAGATCGGCTCTCGTGAACAAGATGAAGGCTCGTCAAGCTGAAGTTTAGTAACTTGAGGGAAAAATAAGGGAATTGGAGGTGGCCCTATCTTGCGAGATGAAGCGTCGTGAAGATATGGAGATAAACTTGGGTCTCGTGACCAATGACCTTAATAAGATGAAGATGGAGCTCTATGACACCCAGGTGCAATTGCATTGTCTAAATGGGGCAGCTAGCGCTACTGAAGAGAGGGTGAGAACCGCGGAGCAGTAGGTTAAGGCTTCTGCTGAGGAGGTGGCAATGCTGAGGGGAGAGCTACAACTGGCCAATGAGAAGGCGGTGAAGGTCGAGGTGGAAATTCTTTCCCGCATGGCAGAGATAGCCACAGAGACAAAGAGGGCTATCCTCAGGTCATTCCTTTATACGGTATGGTAGAGGTATCTTGACCTGGACTACTCTTTCTTTGGTCCCCAAGCTGTTGAGGGGGTCGCTTGCTGGAAGGCTCGGGCTACGAGGAAGAATTTGAGTGCGAAAGCCCCCATCTCATCTATAGAGGCCACAGTGTAGGGAGAGGATGATTCTCAAGCTGCCAACGTTGCTCCTATGCTTGACGCCCTAGATCTCCTAGTCCTTGGCTCACCTCTTGTTGAAGGCACAGCCCCTGAATCCCTATCCCCATAATGATTTGTATAATTTAGTCTTTTTGATGTGTTTGGCATTTGCTATGAACCCTATGAATGGCTTGCACAATTTTATGAGGAAACTGGACTCTTTCTATCCCTATTGCATTAGCACATGATTGTCTATAGCTTTCCTGCATTCAAACAATAGCATAACATATACATTTTTGTTGCCTTTCTCAGTGCGTAACTTGTCATAAATTTTTTTTATCTCATTCGAAAAAGCAAACTCAAAGGGTTCCGTTCATGTGCACAATGAGTCAATTGTGGAATACCGGGGCACTTATTGGTAATAATGACAGACGTGTTCGGCATTCCAGATGAGGGGGAATTCTGCTCCGCTCATGTCCGCCAGGTGATAGGCTCTATTGCTCATGATGTTCTTGATGACATACGGACCTTCCTAATTTGGTCCTAAGGTCCCTTCGCTGGGTTTGTGGGCTCCTGGGAGGATGAGACGTAAAACGAGGTCTCCAGGTTCGAGTTTTTGAGCTCGCACTTTATGGTTATAATGTCTCACTATTCGTTGCTGATGAATTGCGGCTCTAAGGCTAGCCCTTTCTCTCGCTTCCTTCAAGAGATCCAAGTTTGTAGCGAGCAGTTGGTTATTGTCTTTCGGATTAAAGGTGATTCTCCTCTGCGTAGTGACCAAAGAAAAAAGGGTTTCCCCCGTAGAGCTGTAGGAGTGGTCCTATAGGCCCATAGTACTGACTGCAATTCATCCATCGAGGCTCTTTTCCTAGCCTCTAACTTGGTTTTCAAAATCCTTTTGATAATCTTATCAATGGCTTTTACCTGCCCATTGGCTTGTGGGTGATTTACGATCGTGAAACTCTTGACAATCTTGAAGTTTTCGTAAAACCTGATGAACTGCTCACTGGTGAACTAGGTCTCATTATTAGTGACGATCTGCTATGGGACTCCGAACCTACAAATGATGTTGTTCCAGATGAACTTCTCAATCTTGGAAGACGAGATCTGAGCGAGTTACTTCGCCTCCACCCATTTAGTGAAATAGTCTACCGCTACTACTGCATATTTATAGTTTCCGCGTGCCTTAGGAAGTGGCCCGATAAGATCTATCCCCCATATCACAAATGGCCATGGACTTATCTTCTGCTTCAAATAGGCCGGTGGAGCTTGTGGCACTTTCGAGAATCTCTGACACTTGTCGCATCTTTTGACGAGGTTAATAGTGTCCTGCCTCATCGTCGGCTAGTAAAATCCTTGTCGAAGGGCTTTTTACGCCAAGGAGAGGCCCCCAGCATGATTTTCACAATGTCCCAAATGAATCTCTTCTAAGATAGTATCACAGTCTCTTCCATCTATGCATTTTAGAAGTAGGGTTGTGAACCCCTTCTTGTAGAGTGCATCACCATAGATGCAATATCTAGTAGCTCAGGCTCACAGACGTCATGCTTCAAGTCTATCTTCTGGTAGCTTCTCATTCTATAGGTAGTCTATGATCAGGCTCATCCAGTAGTTAGGCTTTCCGAGACTGTCATGACAACGTGTCTCTGTTCAATACTCAGGTAAGGAAGGGACTCCACCGGGACAGTGCCGACGAGGTCTGGGTTGTCAGTGGTAGACAAACGAGCTAAAGTGTCTGCGTATGCGTTCTGGGCTCGCGGTATCTGTGTGACTTTGAACTGTTGGAAGGAGCCTAGCAATTCATGGACCTTTTGGAGATACCTCACCATTCTCTCTCCTCGTTCTCGATATTCACTCCTTATTTGACAGATAATTAGCTATAAATCACTATGGATTTTTATTCTTTCAATGCGCATCTCTTTAGCCAGTCACAAGCCTGCCAATAAGGCTTCATACTTAACCTTATTGTTCATAGCTTGAAAGCCGAACCTCAAGGCACTAAAGATCTTATGTCCCTCCAGACTAATAAGAAGCATTCTTGCCCTGGCTTTGTGACCACAGGATGATCCATCAACAAACAACTCCCACCACGAGGCCTCCAGGACTTCCACCTCGCTTTGCATGGGACCCATAAATTTGGCAATGAAATCGGCCAACGGTTGGCCCTTAATGGTTGTTCTAGGCTTGTATTTAATATCAAAGTGCATGAGTTTGATCACCCATTTGAGTAATCATCCCGAGGCATATGTTTTTTATAGGACTTGTCTTAGAGGGAACTGAGTGAGGACCCTGATGTTGTGGCTGAGAAATAAGGCCGTAGCTTCCTTGAGGCGATAACTAGGCAACAGATGAGTTTTTCCATGGGTAAATATCTAGCCTCTGTATCCAAAATTCTTTTGCTCACGTAGTAGATAGGGAGTTGGATCCCCTCTGCTTCTTGTGTGAGTGCCGCGCTCAAGGCATGCTGAGATACACCCAGATATATAATTAGTTTTTTGCCCTCCTTAGCTTTGGAAAGGAGTGGGGCACCTATCCAAGGTATGTGTTGTGCTTTCGGAATGCAACCTCGCATTCGGGGGTCCATTCAAACTTTCTTGCCCTCTTGAGGATGTCAAGAAGGGGACACATTTATCCGTCGATTTGGAGATGAACCTGCTGAGAGCGGTGACCTAGCTGTTTAAACTCTGGATGTCTTTTAGTCCCATGGGAGAACGCATGTCAAGCAATGGCCTAATTTTTTTTGGGTTTGCTTCAATCCTTCTATTGTTCACTATGAAGCCTAGGAATTTGCCCGAAGCTACCCCGAATGCACATTTATGCAGATTAAGCTTCATCTGGTACCTTCTCAAAGTCCAGAACATATCATCGAGGTCATGGACATGATCAGTGAGTCATTTAGATTTCACTAGCATGTCATCCACATATACCTCTATAGTCTTGCTGATTTGTTTTCAGAACATCATGTTCACTAGCCGCTGATAAGTTGCCCTAGCATTTTTGAGTCTGAAGGGCATAACTTTATAACAGTACAGTTTGCAATTAGTGATGAATGAGGTATGTTCCTCATCCTGTGCGGCCATCAGAATCTGATTATATCTTGAGTATGCATCCATAAAGCTGAGTAG
Organism: Saraca asoca; assembly: GCA_026873985.1. Lineage (NCBI taxonomy): Eukaryota > Viridiplantae > Streptophyta > Magnoliopsida > Fabales > Fabaceae > Saraca > Saraca asoca. The sequence goes on from JANHAO010013416.1 coordinate 8,466, forward strand.
TTTGTGTATGGCTGTGCATCCATGAGTTAATCTATCCTTGACAGAGGGAAACTGTCTTTAGGACATGCCTTGTTGAAATCGGTAAAATCAATGCATGTCCTCCACTTCCCATTTTTCTTTTTGACGAGGATAGGGTTTGCTACCCAAGTGGGGTATCACGCCTCGTGTATGAAATTATTTGTTAGGAGTTTATCCACGTCCTCCTTAAGCACCTCGTATCACTTAACGGTCATCGACCTCCTCTTTTGACAAATTGGTTTGGCCTGGGGATCAACGTTCAACCAGTGTGACATTATGTCCGGCTCGATTCCCTCCATGTCCTTGTGGTTCCAGGTGAAGACATCTACATTTGCCTTAAGGAAGCTCACCAGTGGCACCTTTATATCTAGTGGTAGGCATTTCCCCAGTTTGAGGCATCTCTGTTCATCCACCTTGCTAACTTGCACATCTTCTAACTCCTCGATAGGCCTAGTGGATCGCTCAGTGTCCACCTCTCAAGGGTCTAAGTTATCATTGACCCCCCTCTCGCTCGTCGCTCGGGGCTCTCTACCTAACACAATGTTCACTTTCTTCCCTTGGACCTTGAGTTTGACCGCCTCCTTGTAGCAGTGTTAGGCCTTTTGTTGCTCTCCACACACGTACCCAATTTCACCCGGAGTTAGGAACTTGACTGTCAATGTTCTGGTTGACATTACCATGTTGAGATCGTTCATGGCAGGTCATCCTAGCACCACATTGTAAGCTGATGGGCAATCTATAACCAAGAAGTCCGCCATGATGGTTGCTTGTCTGTCATGATTTCCCAGGGTAAGGGGAGCTTGATCTGTCCTACTAGAAGTACCCCATCTCCAGGGATGGGTCCAGTTGATCCTTGTTCACTCCTATCTAATCGAAGCACCCCTTATACATCATATTTATAGAACTCCCAGTATCCACCATGATCCTCTTTACATCAGCATTATCGATTTTGGCTCAGATAACTATGGCATCGTTATGGGGGGTAGTGGACACCTTGCGTGTCTTCTTCCATGAAGGAAATATTTTCAGGGGATACCCTAGCTTTCTTGGTGAGTCTGTCACACTCGACATGACTCGTCAAGAGGATGCGCCCTGCCACTCGCACATAGCGATCGCACGATCGATTTAAAGTGCTGGCTATATGGGGTCTATTGTGTATAGTAAATATGGTCCTCATTGATGGCACTTCCTTGTGCTAAGGAGTCCTGTGGCACTGCAACGTATGTTGACGGGGACATGGGGGTTGTTGGCCTTGAGATCTTATCACGTATTCTCCTAGGCAGCCCTTTTTTATGAGATCTTCGATGGTGTCTTTTAGTGCCCAACAGTCTAACATGTTATGCCTAACCTCATTATGGTAAGCACAAAATTTGTTATGGTTCCTCTTTTCGATGGGGATTTTTATTTGCCTAGGTCTGCTGAAATCTTCATTATCCCTTTCGATCGCATAGATTTTGCCTAGGGTATCCGACAGGACGGTGTAAGTATCGTGTTGGTGCTGGTATTGGGATTGTTCACCCTAGGCTCTCTTCATATCTCGGTCCCTGATACCCCTTTTACGGCCATCCTTATTCTCACCTCTGCTCCATTTCCTGCCTCCGCTTGAGGTGCCTGCTTCCCCTTTCTTATTCGATTTCTTTAAGCCAAAAGTTTCCTCCCATTAAATCTCTTTGGCAGCTCGCTCATAAAATTCACTGAGGCTTTTGACAAGAGACTTGTATATATCCTCATATAATTTCCCGTCCTTCCGGAGTCCGATTGATATCGCTGTAAGGACGCTCTCATCAGATGGATTGTCAACACCGCCGACTTCTTATCAGAACCTGGTGATGTAGTCCTTCAGAGGTTCGTCCTTTCATTGAAAGACTGTGGCCAAATGGCAGGAGGGTGTGAGCTGCCTTTTTAGCGTCCTATATTGATTGAGGAACCTATTTTGGCACTCTTCCTAGCTTCTTATGCTACATGCTAGGAGGTTTCTAAACCATGCTCGCGGTATCTCCCCGAGTGTTATAGGGAAAACTCGGCACTTCACCAGCGCGTTAGATGTTTGTAAGTCCATCTAGATGTTAAAGGCGTCCAGGTGACTATAAGGGTCGCTATCCTTATTATAGAGGGGAATGTTCAGAATTTTAAACCTGCGAGGAAGTAACTCCGTCTCGATCTAGTGAGAGAATGGAGTTCCCTCTTCATGCGATTCTCGGTTCCCCTGGGATGTGGAATTATTCTCTAGTTGTTCCATTCTTTGGAACAATTCTTTGATCACAGGGTCTAGAGACTTAGGCCGTCGGCTTGTGGTCTTTTTACTCTTTTCTTTTTACCTGCCACGAGAATCTCAGTCTGAAGTTTTATGCCCCTTATTGTGCCCGTTATTGGATGAGTCACAATCAGTCTCCTACTTGCTATCGGTTTCATGCCAACCCTCACTTTTGTGTGAGCTCACATATTGAGGATCATCCTTCTCATCCTCTCGATCCCGATGGTTCTTGGATCTTTGTCACGAGTTAAATGAGTGTAACGAGCCGGTTTGGTGACATTCGACCCTGACTTGTTCTTCATGTTGGGGTCCTGGCCAAGATTGTTCAGCCCCAGGTGTGGTCACTTCATCTTGTCTTTGCATGTCTTGGGCACGAGTTTTTGCCAACATTCTAACCATGTCAGCCAATCCCTTGACCGTATTTTCCAGCACTTTTTGGCACTGGTCAAGCACATTTTGGTACTGTCTCCAGTCCTGAACCTCACGAGCCTCTTGGGTCATGGGTTGGTGTTGAGTAGAAGTAGCCGCACCAGCATCGGTGTCCGTTGTAGGGATGGTTGCATCCCGTCGTAGCGTCTGGCCTTCAAATTGGTTGGTTGGGATTTTTGTGCCTCTGGTAGCCTTTCCTCTCGCCATTGTATTTGAGACAATTTATCAGGGAGCAAAAATAAAGAGTACATAGTGGGAGCCCTCCTTCTAGCGCCAAAATGTTGACACCAAAATCCGATCAACTAATTGAGTTCCGTGTTATCCCTAATTGTGCGCTTGATACGATAAAAATGAAGGTAAAAGGGAAATAGCGAAAGAAAGAAAAAAAGGCAACAACAACAGAGGTTTGATGTGGTTCATCTAAAGCCAATTTGGCCCCTACATCCACGGTTAATTTCTTCTGGAAGACTGATTTTACAGAATACGTATTCATCAATGGAGTCTTTCCCTAATGAACAGTACTCATGATATATGTTGGTAGAGTTTCTATATGTATTCCTTTCTTTTCTTCTCTCTCTTTTACATGGTGGCATCTCTTCTTATTTATAAAAGGGAGAAGGGCTACAAGTGTAATTTTGTAAATTATGAAAATGATTACTTCTGCCGCTCCAGACATTTAATGCTTGGTGCCGAATAATTAATGCTAGGTAAATCACTGTTGGACTTCCGGGTGACTGATGTATAAGTTTGGAGGTTGAACCTTCAACAAGGAGGGGATGCATCGGGTTGCTGATTGGATTCTGTATGAGTAGCTGTTGCGGGTGGACGAACTATAAGTTGAATGAGATATTGGTTCTGGTCGGCTTCACCACTCGTGCCTAGTTGTCTTCCTTAAAGGTTATAGGTCCCCACACTGAAGGGTCATAAGTCTCCTCAGCGAGGTGTGTTCTTCCATCCTGGGAGATGCGAGACGCCTCCTACTCACATCAGGCAATATGGGATCCTTACTTAGCAACCTCAGACTCTATCCTGGACCTCCACCGGTCTAACTGGGTCCTCGACTGGGCCTTAATCGATATAAAACATTTTTTCTGGGAAATCCATACAACATTAACTATTAGATTTATGATATATTAGGGGAGAATGAGTATCTACGCATTCAATATACTTGGTAAAATTTGGTTATCCTAGAAACAACTTAATATTAGTTTAGCTAATCCCTTGGTTGTATGTTGTTATTAAGTCATGATGGTGCATGAACAGAAGCAATGGCATATTCAGAAAGGTACAATAACTCTTTTTTTTTCTTTTTTTTTCAAGAAGAGTTAGATATATAACAGTAATAAATCTTTAATCTATGGCGTAAGAAAATATTAAATTATGAAATACATCATGTTACGTAATTGCATTTCAGATCAAATTTAAATTGGATTGACCGCATTATTTTGTAATTCTTTACATTATGATTGTCATCGTACTACAATATCAATCACATTTTAAATTACTAAATGCAAGTAGTGATTACAATGTTTAGATAAAAATAACTTTTGCAGGCCACATTTGATCCTAAAAAAATTATTATAGCCAGTTGTTTTTGTCATGCTGGGCTATACTCAGGTTGACCTATGGCATCAGTAGCAAGCAAGGTAAAGGTATACGAAGATTCCCAGAAATTGTTTTTATGAACTCACTTAATTCATAATTTGCTTCCTTGGGTTTGTATCTCTAAGATGGTTATCGGGAGCAGTTGAGAATTAACCCTTAATTGGTTGTGTTAGTGGGTTAATCTGTTAAGGTAAAGATTAAACAAATGGCTTATTGCTTTTAATTAAGAATCAATAATTACGGCCACAATTTCTTCATGCTATATTAATTAAAAGAATGGGCTAAACTTTGAAGCATAAATTGCAGACATTTGATGTATGTGGTTATCGTTTTTTGTTATGTACTATGAAGTATGACGATAACATGGTTTGCCAAACAATCATCGTGTACACATTAAATCTAAAGAAGTCAATAACCCTAAATAGGTTCAGAGAAGGGAAAGAAAACATTCATATATGGGTTCGTTTGATTCAATATATGAAAATAGAAAAGAAATTGAATTAAATAAAGAGGATTAAGGATAATAATAAATGTTATTTTTTAGTTTGTTTGGTTCAGATAAGAAAGAAATAACATTATCATGATTCACTTTTTTACTATTTGGTTTGGTAATAGTCAATAATAATAAATAGTGGTAGATGACGATAGGTGGTTTTAGTGGTGGTTAACGATGATATGTGGTCATAGGCAATGATTAATGGTAGTAGATAGTAGTTAAAGACGATAGGTGGCGGTGGGCGATAGTCAATAGTAATAGGTGGTATGGACTAGGTCAATAACAATAAATGATGGCAGGTGATGGTCAATGGTGAAGGTAGTAATGGATGGAAATCAATGGTAGTGGGTAGTGAAGGATGGTGGTCAATAACGGTAAATGTCATTGGATGGCAATCAACAATGACAAGTAATGGTGGATGGTGGTAGTGGCAGTGAGCAATGGTTAACAGTAAAAGGTGGCAGTAGTTGAAGGTGGTATGTGGTGATGAACAATGGTCAACAGTAATAGGTGATAACAGGTGGTAGTCAATAACGAAGGTAGTGGTGGATGATGATTAATGATAGTAGTGGTGGTGGGTGAAAGTTAATGATGAAAAGTAGTGATTAATGATTGTAAGTGGTGGTAGCAATAGGTAATGTTGGATGGTGATTAATAACAATAGGTAGTAATAAATGATCATCAATAACGGCAGGTGATGGTGAGCAATGGTCAACAATAGTAGGTAGTAGTTGATGGTGGTGGGCGGTGGTTAACAACGGTAAATGATGGGTGACAGTGGTCAATAGCATTAGGTAATGGTCTATAGCGATAAGTGATCATGGACCGTAGTTAATAGTTACAGGTAGTGTTAGTGAGGCAATGGTCAATGGCAAAAAGTGGTTATAGGTGGTGGTCAGTGATTGTAGGTGGTAGGGTGATGGTAAAAAATGAAATGTGGTGGTGGACAGTAACTAGTGGTAGGCTGATGGTTAATGGTAGTAGTAGTGGTGACGGTGGTCAATGACAGAAGGTAGTTGTAGACGGTGGTCAGTGATGGTAGGTGATAATAAGTTAAGGTGATGGAAGCTTAACGAAGTAATAGAAGGAAAGAAAGAGATGAGATTTTATTTGTTTCCAATAAATAATATAGTATAAAACCTTAGGAGGAAGAATGATTTCAAATAGGAGAATTTATTATAGTTAAGTAATAGTAACAAATTTCACTATGAACTAAAAATATTATAAGGGAATTAATTTTTTTATTTCATTACCAACCTTAAAATTTTCCAACCAATCCACCTCAGTAAATTCTTCAAAAAAAGGATGTATTAACAAAGCATGGATATGTAATATTCTTTTCTTAAAAATAAAGGGGTCATGTTAGATTACAACCTAAAAAATGAGAAAAAGGTACTTCATAATATCTTTCATTGACAACATACAACATGTATTAGAATAAGTCATAAATATATAGATTTCATCATGTAGAATCCGAACATAAGAGAACAATCAATTAACAACTGTCATGCCCTGATTTATGGCACATGATTGATATAGAGGGTCACCAATGGGAAATCCCCTACAAGCCTAATAATACAGTAACCATTCAAATGTGACATAACTCTAACATGAAATAATTCTAGATGGATGCATTTATCAAATAATTCATTAGATTTTTAATGGAAATCTAACAAAGTTTCCTTTATTTTTTGGACCCTAAGGCTCTAGGCTAGTACATTAGACGAGCGCTACATGCTCTACATATAACCTGTACAATAAAAAACAAGACATAGAAGCCTAGACAACATAGTATATACAATCTACTAGCTAACAATTAGACAAGATACTTACACATCTTAACTATACCAACTGCCAAAAATTACACCATCAATATACCTTTAAGCTCTGCGGGAAGGAATCTACTCAATCAAGGAGTAGACTTTTAACCAGATGGATGAGGGTGAATGGTGGGGGTGGCTTTAGGCTTTGAAAAAAAAGAAGAAAACAGGGTGAGTTTCACAAAAACTCAGTGAACAGATAATCCCTTAGAAAACCAAAATTTAGTTTGCAATTTATATTCAAAATTTAAGTAGAGAAACATACATTTGCGAGGATATAATCTGTTGGTCCCAAATAAAATAGTTAGAAATTGTGGAAAAAGAATGGATCTTGCCCTTATCTCGTTGGAGATTTGTATACACCAGTATCAAAATCGAATTCAATTGATTTTATATGTAAAAATGTGATAAATAGCAATTGAATGAGAAATAAAGATTAAGAATGAACTGTAGAAATAAATATTGTGCAAAAAAAAGAAAAGAATTGAAGACAGATCTTTTAAAGTGGTTTAACTTGAATTGAAACCGTAATTCAAGTCTACTCCACTTGATCTTTCTTAACTAAAAGACCTCTGAATTAAAATAGAAAACTATCAGGATTGATAGGCTCCTGAAATGCTAGTCTTTACAACAAAATCATAAGAAATTATCAGGTTTCTTGTTAACCTAGAAGATTTACACCACGCTCTTCTAAACCTATATAGATTTCTAAACCCTAGAAATCTCAGAAAAACAAAATAGAATTAAAGAAAAGAGTTGGAAATACAATACCAATGTTTGAGATGAA
>JANHAO010013417.1:0-15865 GCA_026873985.1 Saraca asoca
AAAGCCTTTCTACACTTTCTATTAGACTAGGACTCTCAGTTGGGCTAGGACTAGGACTTTCAGTTGGACTGGGCCTAGGTCTTTTTTCACTAAATCCTAGAGTTATGAATATAACATTAGGAGTTAGTGAGGCAGTTGTACAACAATAAAGAGAATGACAGAAAAATAAGCCAGCTGAATAGAAACAGTTTCTATTAGAAAAACAATTGAGTGATCCTAGAAAAATAGAGAGAGCCGTCTTCTAGCAGAGACGTAGTGAGAGAGGCAATTCCATCCAACAAATCGGAGTTTTATCTTGCTCATGTGTGCATACCATAGAGACACAGATCTACCATTCTGTGTTGGTGATTTCTACATCCAGCTGTAAAACACCATTCAGTCATAGCATCCCATCCAACCACAGCATCAAGGAGACGAAATCTGGGTTGCTACATTCAACCACAACATCACATCCAGCCACAGCATGAAGGAGACAGATTTTGGTATTGTTGATTTTGCATCAAACTGTTGATCTGTGTTGCTGCATTTGGCATAAATGCAATGCAATAAGGTATTATCTAAACTAACTAGTTTATATTTTGTGCATGGATCCTTGGTGGGTTTCGAAAATTTTTAATTTTTCCACTATGCTTGCTGTGTCGAAACCCAGCACAATCTATATACTTTCTCATGATAGGTCAATCCAATCATATATTCCATAACATATAACCATATATTTATCCAAATATCTCTATATCAGATAGTGTATGAGATCACTACATTCTTCAAAAGAATGTGACATAACTATGTTGGATTATTCATGAATAATTGATATCTTGTTTTCTCATTTATTCTATAACCATGGATATTTGGAATTATAATTATATGTAAAAATACAATCTCCATTATAATTTATTTGTACACAATTATATTTTCATGGGGTTGATCCAAGATAGTATACATATATCAAACATATATATATTTAAGAGTAAATTGATAAGGTGACCAAAACATAATGTTTTATTAAATATGCTATGATATGTAACATCCATGTGATTATAACAATTGCCTCTAAGGCATCTTTATACTAACACAAGTTCAGTCTCATTACTTACAATCTATCCATGGTTTATACGGCTGCTTGTTTTCACTATTATCATATTTCTTGTAGTACTACAAATTACCTCTGCCAATTAACTCATCATTCTCATTCTTTTGGCTAACACTTTCATTTTTATTACAACTCCAATTTCTGTGAAACTTGCAATACTTATTTGCCCTTAGAGAAGATGGTTTATGATTTTTGTAGGGTGGTTACTTCATTAATTCTACTTCCTTGACATCATCCATATTCTTTTTCATTGTTGTGTTAAGTAAAGTGCAATCATTGAAGTAAGGCTTTGGTATGTAATGGTCTTTTTTATTAACTCTATCAGCTTTCTGTTGATGTTTATTTACTCGTTTAGCTTGTTTTTTTTACTTATTCAATTTCTTCTACATTAATGAATTTTGTTGACCAAGCTAACAAATCATTTAGGCTATCCATTGACATTTTTACTAAAAATTTGGAAAAAAATCACCTAATTGGAGGCCTAGCAAAATGGAATGAACTACTACTACTTCTTGTAGATCTTTGATTTCCAAGGAAACTTGGTTAAATTGATGAAGGTATTCCTTTAGTGATTCATTCTTTCCCTGCCTTATAGTCATCAATGAAGTGCTAGTTTTCTTATGAACTTGCAAGGTAGCGAAGTGATCTAAAATTGATCAACAAGACCTTTGAATTGGTTAATGGAATTTGATTTTAAACCATGAACCAGCAATGGCCTACCATATTCAGACTAAATGGAAAATACCTTGCACATTATTACATTTGGTGCCCTAAAGAATAACATAATTGCTCTAAATGCTCTAATGTGCTATTGAGGATTGGTTGTGTCATCGTAAGACTCCAAATTAGTTGGAACTTGAAGTTTTAAGGAATAATCATCCATATTATCTCTAAGATGAAAGTTTTAGCCTTGCTAGGGAGATTGCTTTGCTAGCTTACCTTATTTAGTTTTTATGTTGAAAGACAATTTCATGTGATTAACATTTGTTGATTGATTGCAAGATTGAAGTATGCGATTCAAGAGATCCGTCATTTAGATCGTGCATTTCATTTATTTTAATAAGATCATTTGTTAGAGTGTTCTAATGCATTTTGATCTAACCAAATAAGTTTCTTAAAATAGATATTGAGGTACAAATAAATCAATTGAAATGAGTTTAAAATCAAATGTTTTTCAAACTAAGTTTTCAAATGATTTATCACAAGTGCAAGTTTTATAAAAACTATTTTTCATTGTGTGAATCAATTCATACTAAAAATCTTGTGAAATGTACTTGAATTAATTAGGTAATTAATTCATGAGGAAACATTTTGAAAAAATATTTTTTATCGAAGGTTAGGAATTTTCCTAAATTGATAAGGTAATCGATTCATAACCTGTTCACGTTATTATGTAAATTGATTCATGCATCGATTCTATCATGAAGTTCTTGATGATACTCATAAATGAATCAATTAACAAATTGATTCATTAGTTGGCAACCCTTTGAATCAATTCATAGTTCAAAAGTTAGTTATTTTTCAAATGTCGATTGCCACACTATAAATACCTCATAACATCATTTCAAACATAACACTTATCAAATCAGCAACTATGAAAAATAGAGAGAAAAGCCAAAGCTATAACAGATTCATCTCTAACTCATCAAATATCAGCTGATTAAAGATCTTGGATCAAATTGGTCAAGAACTCATACTAGATAATTGAGATTTACATCTTATTTTCACTATTGTATTTTCTACTCTTAATTCTTGGTTTAGTTTTTAGATTTCTAAGTTGATAGAAATCTGAGATACAAAGGGAAAGATTGATCTTCCCTTTACATCTTCTTTAATTGTGAGGTTAATCATAATTAGTTGAAAGTGTAAACTAATTTGTATCTAACTAGGTTAGTAAGAGCTCAATCAAATCTTGTGTATAAACTGGTTGGCAAGAGCCTGATAAAATCTTGTGTTTAGCAATAAAAGAATGACCATCCGGTTAAGGATTTTCTAGTTGATGTAGTCTTCAATTGCAGTTCAATTGAAGTTGAACCACTTTAAAAATTGTGTTTTTTATTATTTCTATACTTATATTTCTGCTACACTACTATTTTGGCTTAGTTGATATTCTGTTATCAAATTCTACATCACATCTAATCAATGATAGCAATTCAATCTTGATTATCTAATAAAGATACTCTAATCATTTTGTTTAAAGACTTCCATTATTATAAAACAAGCTAGAATCTAAATCAAAAGAGTATTTGTAAAAAAGGGAAAGATTATTATTTTTGGGAGCAACAATTGGTATTAGGGCTTTGGGTTTTGATACCCTTTTTTTTAAGGAGATTATGGATTCTAGTTTTACATTTTTGCCTGAATGTCCATCTTTATATAAACCCCCGACTTTAATGGATATCATTATACTTATTGGAAGCAGAAAATTAGAGATTTTGTTGAAGTTACTGATATAGATATGTGGGAAATTGTTAAGGATGGATATAATCCACCAAAAACCTTAATTAATGGGATTGTACAAGCAGAACCCAAATCCCTTTGCACTGAAGAGGAAAGAAAGAGATATCTCATAACCTCCAAAGTTAAGTGGATCATCTCTAACTCCCTTTCTCCAAATGAATATGAAAGAATATCTAATTGTACTATAGCTAAACAAATATAGGACACATTAGAAGTAGCACATGTTGGCACAACACAACTTAAAGTTTCTAAGGTTCATGTATTAGTTTCTTAATATGGAATGTCTAAAATGGAAGAAGAAAAATCTATCAAGGACCTTATTCAGAGATTCACTGCTATTACTAGCCATCTTATGCTTCTTGGAAGAACATTGACAATGCAGATCTGGTGCACAAAATTTTAATGTCTCTAATAGAAGAATGGCAACATAAGGTGATAGCCATCAAGGAATCACTTAAAATGGGAATGCCTACCATTCAAGAGCTCTATGGAAATTTGGAAGAACATGAGCTGGAGTTGAAATGACATAAAAGGAATGGTGATGATAAAAGAAAGAGAACCTTGGCACTAAAAGCTACAAAGACATTTGAAGATGATGATGAAAAATCAAAAAGTAGTGATCAAGGTGAAGATGAAGATGTCATGGCCTTTTTAAGAAAAAATGTGCAAAAAATGATCAAAGAAAAGAAAAAAGCTTCTCCACAAAGAAGAAATCAAAATATGAATGAACAAGAGAATTCTTCTTATATCTTAACATGTTCTAAATGTAAGAAGGCTGGACATTTCAAACCAAATTGTCCTATGTTCTTGAAGAGACAACTAGAAAATGAAAAGAAGAAGAGGAAGTCATTCTTTAAGAAAGGCAACCTAGCTATTTACGATGATGTGCAAGTGGATTCTGGAGAAAAAGGAGAAGAAGAAGAAATGGAGTAAGAAGCACTCCTCTACCTTATGGCTAAAATAGATGGAGACAATGAGTTATTTGGAAATCAATCCTTCTTTTATTTTGATGATGATTATAGTGATACTGAGTCTAACTCTAGTGATGATAGACTGATGACTTATATGAAGAACTTTATGATGCATTGACAAAAGCTATGAAAGAGTTAAAGCATACTAAAGCAGAAAAAGAAAGCTTGCTTGATAGAATTAGGCAAATTGAAAAAGAAAATAATGACTTAAATTTCTCAATTGAAAAAGTATTGAGTGAAAGTAAAGTTTGTGATCAATGTGAAATCTATAGATCTAAGATTGATACATTGAGCAAAGCTTTACAAGGTTTTACTAATAGTAAAATGAGATTTAACAATATGTTGCAAAACTAAATAGTTTTTCAAAATGAGATTGGTTTAGGATATAAATAGCAAATTAAAAGGAGATCTAATAGATCTCAGACCTTTAAGTCAAAAAGGAATTTTGTTTACATAGCTTAGACATTGTCCTTATAGAAATGGTACTTATATTTTAAAACCAAATGAGAAATTAGTCTAGTTACCCAAAGAAATTCTTGCTATGTTTACTAACAAATATGAACCCAAGACCCATTGGGCACCACAAATGCAAAGATAATTTCTATTTTACAGGCTTGTGGGAGACAAAGAAGCAACTTATGATTCTTATAAAGCAGTTGCTCTCACCACATGACTGAGAATATTAAACCCCCTTAAATTTTGTTATTTTTAACTTTTGTGTTTGATTATATGATTACCTTAGCAAATTCTAACTTAGGCATCAGAGATTTCTCCTAAGTTTGTTTTGTAGGTACTTGATATGGTATTTGAGGTATAAATAGTGTTGAATTGTTCCAAAATTGCTAATCAATTGATCATGAAATGGTAAATATATCATTTGTTAATCAAATTTTGAAATCAAACTGCATGAAAATTGATTTTAAGACTCTCTAATTGAGTCTTCAATCAATTCAAATTTTTTAAGGATTTTTGTGAGTTTCTAAATCAATTCACAATTCAAAAAATTACACTATGAATCAATTAGTAAATTGATTCAAAAAAATTTAATCTTTCAGGAAGATATCAAATTTTGAAAAAATTTGATCAGCATGAATAAATCAATTCCCGAATTGATTCAATCCTAACTAAATTGATTCCATAATCGATTCAAAGCCTAATATATAAATTCATAAATTGCAACAACTCTTAAATCACTTCTTAGCACAAAATTCCCTAAAAAATAAGAAGAATCATTACCTAAAGAGGAGCTAGGCACTATTTTTTATTTCTTAATCCCTTTACCCCTATTATATTTTGATTTTGGATTTGGATATCATATTATGATTTTTTATTAAATTCTATATTACTTTTGTATTGGATTCGAGTATCATAATTTTTGGATTTTTCACTCTATTCTGTTCTATTCTAATTACTTTATGTTCTTTTTGGTACATTAATTTTTTTATGGATGCATTATTGCTTTTTGATGTGCCAAAAGGGGGAGAATAAAGAGATTTTAGATAAGATGATAATAAAAAGATTTTAGATAAGATTTTAGTTCATATACTTAATTCAAGAAAGATAAGTATAGTATATAAATGAAGTACATAAGTAAGGGGGAGTAAAGTAGTAAAACAAAAATTAAGTCTAGAACATATCAAACGACAAGTTGACTAAAGGACCTTGACCGCACAATGATCCATAGAGAAGGCCCTCTGCTAGCAAGATCGTTCAACTCCCAACCCGCGAAGTGAGCTATGAGTTAGGGGCACTTATATTATAGGTGATTTTTGACCTTGCAAAGCATAACAGAAGCTAAGTTCAAAAGGACCAACTCATCAAGGATGAGGACGCTAAGCCATGGTGTGCATATCCAACAGTTGACTCTGTGTGAGCTCGCTTCACTATAGGTGAGCTTGATATCGCTGGCCAAAGGTAGTAGCAACCCCGAGCTAGGTACAGCCCATGAAATGAGGTACCTCACTTAGATAAGAGCTCAATGACATGAAACACCAGGCAAGCTTACATCATACCTGACAGACAAGGGTCCTACCCGTAGAAAGCAACTTATGAAAGTTAATTTATAGGAGTTCATTGTATCTTATATAGTAAATGTTTGATGTGATAGGTTTATCACATGTAAAATTACTATTATAACCTCCTCTCCTCTATAAATAGGGAGAAGGAGATCCTTGTAAAGAGGAAGCAAAAATTTGCTATACTAAAGCTCTGTAAAAATTTATTCTGAAGCAATAACACTACCATGGACATAGGGTTCGGTATTGCCCAAATTTGGCTAAACCACTTTAAAATCCTATGTTCCCTATTGTTCTTCTTCTTCCTCTTGCCTTCCTACATTTATTTACCATACTTGTAACCAGATTTCAGTTTGGGTCCCAGAAGAACCTCTTTAGTTGGCTGGATGTTGGTAGAACCAAAGTCCACCATCAACAAAAACCTATTCATAGATATGCATTTGTATGTAAGATGTATGCAATATATATATACATATATATAATGAGACTGATGAGAAAAATAATATAATTAGCATTAATGAACAATGAGAAATGCAAATTGTAGAAATCCATCAGTAAAAAGATGATAACCATAAATCAACGATATCAATATCATGTTGTGTATTCATAGAATTGAAAAGAATCAAAACATGAATTATAGAAAATGTAGATTTGAAAGTTAAAAAAGAGTAGAGATTTTTGTAGATAATCAAATCACAAATGATGCCAAATAATGAACACTTTCACTTCAGCAGTTGAGTATGGTAGCTGAAGAACACATCCAACAAGGTTTAGGCAATGGTCATTGTCAAGGTCCATTCAACGCTTAAATCAGAGAAATGTATAATATGAGAGTAAAGTGTTCAATAATAATTTGTACTCATACCTATCATGGTCCATCCGATGTGCTACAAATTAGGACCATATGACAAGTATGAAGTGCCATGTGTCCTCTTGCTATTAGGCTGTTACTCTTAGAACTAGTCAATCATATTTGTAAAACTCATATCTATATCTTGCTCTGTATTTACATTCCTAAATCTGTTATATATATTAAAAGGAGGGATGCAAGATTTTTTTTTTTTGAAAAGTGTACTTAATAAAAAATTAATTAGATGCACCAACTAATAATGATATAAAAATTCTTTTAACAATTAATCAATAGATATAGTCAAAAACAATTTAGCAAATAAATATACTTATTTAAATTAATTGTTAAATGTGCACATTCTTATTCTAATATCTTTGACTTTAAGTTTATTTTTATTTTAAAATAAAACAAAAATACACAAATAGTTATGCACATCTAATTTGTGTTTTATCATAATATTCTTTGGTCACTATGATTGATCATTCACTACTTATTATTTTTGTGTGATTTTATATATTTATATTGTCATTCAACTTTTTAGGATACGACAAAATGATAAAAAATATTTTCAAAATTATTAAATATTATAAAATAATATTTTAAATATATATACTTTAATAATGTTGCCATAATGTGTATTCATTCATGATTAAAAGTTTAAAAGTAAAAGACTTAAAATTAAATTACGTAGCTGTTGTAGGGAGAATTCAGATCTGTGAAGTGGGCTGGCAGAAGCCCAAGTCTAACAAAAGGAATGAGTTCGCCAGACTATGAGGTCACTGCACAAAGGGCCTTAGCTCACTAAGGAGCCGAGCTTGCTAGCTGAATAAGCTCAAGGTTGCAAACCAACAACAGTCTCAACGCACGAGCTCTAGCTTACTAGGATGAAGTCTTACCCAGCTAGAAGCCTGTTGAGGTCGAGCATAAGGGCAACAAGCAACTTGCACCGCCATTTTGCAAAATATGACTATCGGGTCCCCACCTGTAGAAAGTAACATGTAAAAGCCAATCTATGGTGCCCTAGGCAATCTTGTACATTTAATATTTGATGCACTAGATGTACAATTTATTCAGTTCCATTTGTACCCCCATGCTTCTATAAATGGGGGGCTAGAACCATTGTAAGGGGGACAAGAACAAATTAGCAGAAACTCTGTCAGTAACTATAGCCAAAAACTCTATAAAAACTCCATTAGATTAATAAAATATCCTAGTGGTTGTACATGTTAAACTCCCATGCTTCAACCCCTTCTCCATCTTCCTCCTCCCGCTATCTCTCGTCATTTACCTCCCCTAACAATCGAGAAATAGTTTGGGTCCCGAAAGAACCCCTTCTATTGGCTGGATTTGGGTTTAACTGAAATCCATCGTCAACATTTTGGCATGCCCAATGGGACACATCTATGATCTGGTTGATCCTTTGCCTTCTGTTTAATCCTTTGCATAGTTATGATGGCAAATGGAAGCGAAGGAATCCAAGTCTGGCTTTAATGCCAGGAGAAGCTAGAAAATATGATGGGAGAGCTAACTAGAGCAATCACTGCATTAGTGCAAAGCCAAGTTTAGGGCTTGCAAAGGTAGGTCAAAGTCATCACACCTAGAAATGATTGCTAGTAGCACCAAGCCAGATCTTTGGGTAGAGCTGGTGAAGAGCATATTCTAAGTCGTTGCAGTCGCAACCAGGAGAATCAACGGTCTCTGGTACGAGACCAACTTGAACAAGAGTTATTTCAGAGGTTGAATCAATTTGAAGAACATCTTTGAACTCTAGATAAACAAGCTCACTATGAAGCGAGGTCGCCATTCACTAAAGAAATTGAAGCACAACCCCTTCCCTCGAAGTTCAAAGTTCTCTCAATTCCACTTTATGATGGGGATAGAGACCCGTACGATCATCTAAATGCGTTCAATGTCCAGATGGATCTTGTTGACGGTGAATTTTGGTCAAACCCAAATTCAGCCAATTGAGAGGGTTCTTTGGGGACCCAAGCTGTAATCTAGTTCTAATGTAGTAAACAAATGAAGAAGAAGAAGGGGAAGAGTAATAGAATACACAAAGCCTTTTAACATGGTTTGGCCAAATCCGGACAGTACCGGACCCTATGTCCATGGGGATATTTTTATTAAAGTGAAAGAATGTTTACAAAGTTTCCACTAGCCTTCTTCTATATGCTCTCTTTCCTCTCTCTTTTTCAATGACTCTAGCCCCCCATTTATAGAAGAATAGAGGGGTACAAATGGAACTAACTTAATTGTACATCAGTTACATCAAACATTAAATGTTACAAGACTGTCTAGGGTACTAGAGACTGGCTTTTGCAGATTTCTTATTGTGGATGGGATCCAACGGCCATATTTGTAGAATGGCAGTGCAAGTTACTTGTTGACTTTATGTTTTGCCATAATAGGCCTTTGGCTGAACAAGGCTGCGTCTTTAGTGAGCCTGAGCTCATTTTGTTAAGAACATTGCTGACCTGTGACTCCGAGCTGATTCGGTCAATGAGCTCTGTCCTTCAGTGAGCTAAGACCTTTCACACAGTGAGCTCATTCCTTTTGACAGGCCCAATTCCTTCTTTGCTAGCTCGCTTCTCAGTACCAAATTTCACTAGTAACATTAGCCCCCAACTTTTAGTTTGCTTCAAGGACTGGGAGTTACAGTTTATTCTGGAAGGGTCTTCTTAGTCAAAGTCCATAGCGTTCAGTCTATGTGTTGTCACTTCAAACTTCACTTCACCTAAGCCAGACCATGCCTTTTTTCTAAGCGTGGTCCTCAACCGTTGGCGTGGCAACTTTATTCCTTTTAGACCATCCAATTGGGGGTGGCCTATTACCCTCTAGTTCCTTCAGTAGACCTATTTGGTCTATATAATGCTTGTGAAGTTGTTCAGGTTTCCTAGCAAAGTGCTCGAATGGAGATCAAAGTTAAGTCTCTCATTTTTATGATAGCTTGGCTTCTGACGAAGCTCTCTAAGGCGTGTATGACCTACTACAGAAGATTTCAATGTGTGAATGGCCTACTACACATGAGTCCCATGCATAGCTCTTTATGCTAGTTCCAGGGAAGTCTTATGTAGATCTTGGGTTACCCCTTCATGGCCTTGTCATGATTTCCAGCCTTGCCAGCTAGACTCCCAGCACCCTTTTGAATTGCTCTGGGCTTGGTCTAAGAGGAACCACTGGCTTAGGAGGGATATAAGTAGGAGTAGCCAGACTCACTAGTCTTCCTGCTAGTGGGAGTTTGTCTCCCGGCGGCTGGCTTTTTGCTTTCAACATTAGCTCCATGCTTTCATTTTTGCCTCTATATTTCCCTCTTTATAATGTAAATGCACCTCATTAGATAAGGTCTTTTAATCAAATGAGCTTCTCTGTATGGCTCTTTAATGTTGTATTGGATGCCTTCATCTTCTTCTGTATATCACTACAAATCAATGAAATATTTTTATGGCCAATCGACCACAACCTTTGTGTAACGATCTTTTGCATATGGTTGCCTCGATCAATGGTAGGTAGAATTTAGTTAAGTCACATGTGAGCTGCGCCTGAAAGGACCTCGTTAGCAAGCTGAGATTGCTTATTTGCATGAGAGCTACATTTTACTGATGTGGCAGTTTTGTTGCTTATCAAATAAGCCCCCCAATTCATAACTCGCTCTACGGGATAGGAGTTAAAACTCTTCAATTTCTAAACTGTCAACCTCTTCCCAAGACTACCATTTCATCCATTCCAAGCCATGCTTCTGGTAGCACGTGTCCATCAGCTATTGCTGGGTCAACTTAGCTCTTTTTGAGGTCATAAATGGTGATGGTTAGGGGAATGGTTCTAGATCTTTCGATAGAGATGGTCCCAGTTCTATATATGGGGGAAACAATCCCTTTTGATTCTACACTTGAGCAAACTATGGAGTTCTTCAATGAACCTCCACCATTTTTGGCATTCTGGCCTTCCTCAGAGGCATGTATGGTCTGCTACATAGATGACTTGTAGGACTTATTTTCCTCCGTAACATGGAAGGATCTCATAAGGATCCCAGACTGTGTCCTCTTGGCTACACCATGAAGCATCCTGGGGCTTCTTGATTAGCTTCCTTCAAGAGAAGCAGGTGGTCAAAGACGAAGGGATGCAGTGCTGCCACTGATTATGCATTAGAAGAAGAAAGTGGCGACGTACGATCCCTAATAAATTGAGGTTCGGCCCTTCGTGGTTGATCCTTCTTCTTAGTCATAGGTTTTTTCCTTTGTATTTTGCCTAGTCTATATATAGAGCTTTTCGATGTAAATCTGCCTTGTTAAGGTCTTTTAATAAATAAAATTTCTTTTCTGCAATTTTTGTTAGTTTTGTTTTCTTCTGTAAACGCTTCGATTTGAACCATCTGTGCGACCTATGCGTAGTTAGAAGACAACATGAGTTATGAACTGGAGCATCATCGTGCTCGGGCTGATCTTATGGCCAAATGAATAAATGCATTAGTGCAAAAATCATTAAATAATAAAATAAATTCACATGAGAGCTACGAAATGATTGGGTTCGCATAGAAGTTGCAAGATTCAACGATTCTGTTACCTTGGGTGAATAATTGATTCATCAATTCTTTACACTTCAACGATCACAGAGTCACGCTAGCGTTGAGTGTTTAAGAGTGCCTCCACACCTCAGTGAGCACGTAGCTGCACTGGCATAAGCAAGTTTGTTTTGAGCGTCTCTACTCCTCAGCAAGCCTGCAGCTCAATTGGTTAAGTGAGTTTGTTTTGAGCATCTCCACACCTCAGTGAGCCCGCAGTTTAACTGGTTAAGTGAGTTTATTTTGAGCGTCTCCACACCTCAGGGAGCCTACAGCTACGTTGGCTAAGTGAATTTGTTTTTAGCGTCTCCATGCCTCAACGAGCCTGCAGCTCACCTGGTTAAGTGAGTTTGTTTTGAGCATCTCTACGTCTCAGTGAGTCCGCAGCTTAACTGGTTAATTGCTCATCAATTCTTCTCTGGAATGAGCTCTGGGGTGGCCTCAACTGGATCAAGGATCATAGTTGGCATGAAGTATGAAGTTGTTGATAAGATTTAAGATAAGTTGATCGTATGTGATCTACGGATGTTGCTAGCACTTGGAAGCAAAGAGGGCAAAGTAAACAACATTAAATCAATTGACAAATAACTTTCGACAGAATTGAGGAAATGACAACTACATTCACCTCGAAATTTGAAATACAATATCAAAACACAACTCAGACTAAGCCCCTGGCTCTTGGTTGGTACTGCATTGAAAAGGCTGGGGCAGCTGCCTTGAGGGCTGTACCACGTACTCCCTTAGATGCCCCTTTCTGATCAAGTCCTTAATTGCCTCCCTGAGGGCCTGCAATTTGTTATGCCGTGACCAACCTCATTATGATAAACACAAAACTCTTTTGGATTTCTCCATTTGTAAGGGATTCTAGAAGGCAGGGGCACCCCAAAATCTTCCCTGTCCTTTTCTGTCATGAAGATCCTATCCTAGGAATCTAATAGGATATTATATTTTTCATAACGGTCTAAGTGCTGAGGTCATTTATCCTTAGACCTTTTGGACTTCTTGGTCATCCACCTAGTGGAGTGGTCACCTTGGTCCACATCGCTCCTCATCTTACTACGAGAGGAGCTGACTTTTTCATCTTTCTTATTGGACCTTTCCGAGCCAAAGGTCTCTTCCCACTTGATTTGCTTGGTAGCCAGCTCATAAAACTCGGTAAAGTCCTTGACCGGGGACTTATATAGGCTTTTGTATAGTTTTCCATCTTTACGAAGCCCCACAGAGATGATGGCTAACATGGTTTCTTCAGATGGATTCTCCACTGAATTGATTTCGAGTTTGAATCTAGCAATGTAGTCCTTAAGCAACTCATGTTTGCGCTGGAAAATCATAGCGAGGTGGCAAGGGGGCACCATTTGTCTCTTCAACGCTCGATACTGACTAATGAACTTCTGTTGATAGTCTTCCCAACTGCCAATTGAGTGAGTTCGGAGGCTTCTAAACCAAGCTCAAGGCACACCTCCCAATGTGGCTGGAAACACCCAGCACTTGATCGAGGGGTCAGTTGTCTGCAAGTCCATCTGAACGTTGAACACGTCCAGGTGATTATATAGATCAGAATTCCCATTATACAATAGGATCACAGGGACCCTAAGCTTGAGAGGGAGAGTTCAAGCTTCGATCTCCTCGGAGAAGGGTGACCATTCCTCATAGCGAGCTTGATCACTGGGAGTTCGGAGGCGCTCCTCCAATTAAGTCATCTTCTGAAATAGTTCTCCAACTAACGGGTCTCATACCCTAGAGTGCTGGCTAGGTAATTGCTGGGTGATCTGGTCTCCATTATCTCAGGGGCATGACCTAGGGTTTGCTTTTGCAAGCAGTGAGCCTGAATATTGCTTTGATTGGGATCACCCAGATGTCGAGTTTGCTGTTGCTAGAGAGCATTCATAGGTGTTGAAGTTTCAGCTTGTCTCTGCATGCCCTACGCTAACAACGTGACTACTTTAGTCAGTTCTCCCATCATATGCTCAAGTTTCTCCTAACGTTGGAGCCAGGTTTGTGGTTAGTCGATGCTGTTAGTGGTGAGAATTGGTTGTACCGAATAGGCTGGAGGGACACCAGTAGTTGCTCTGACGATGGGAGTAGTTGACGAGCTCACTGTCGATACATGACCATCTAGAGTATAGCATCGCATGCTTGAGGCTCTAATGGCTCTTCCTTTGGCCATTATAGTAGGAAATGAACCAGAATAGGCGAGAATCCGATAGACGACACCAAAATGTTGACATCAAATTTTGGCAATGATCCAAAATCTGGCCAATGGGGGGAATCTTCAGGATCTCTAACCTATAACCGGTTTAGATATAGCAGAACAGGAAAAGAACCAAAGAAGAAGAAGAGAAGACTAGAGAAAGAAGCATATGGTTTAACTTGGCCTGGTCAGATCTGGATATCACCGGACACTACGTCCATGGTAACGTGTTATTGATACAATATTTCTATAGTATTACAATATTCGGTCTTTGTCTTGGTAGAGTTTCGGTGTGAGTAAAAAAAATGGATCTTCCTTACAGAGGGGCTCCTTCCTCATATTTATAGAGGAAATGAGGTTACAATGATAATTACATATGCAACAAATCTATTACATCAGCATTTAATGTATGAGATAGAATATGCAGACTAAATCTTTACTTTTGGTTATTGCAGGGCATCTTATACAGGTAGGCCCCATTCGATCGTTGGAGCTGGACATGACTTAGTCTTTTGTCGGCGAGCCTTCAAGTCACAGGTTACGCTTGATTAACCAGGTCGCTTGCCTGAACTTGAGAATAGGGAGATCAAGCTTGCTTCTTCATGTGTGGGCTTGATCTGACGAGGCCGCACACCATGCGACCTGATGGCTGAACGATTTTGGACGTGCTTCAAGTTGGTCTCCTCATTGGTTTCGGACTTCTCATGAGCTTCCTCAGACCGAACCAATTTCCATATATAACAATTGGATTCATAGAAAAGTGTTTGGGCTTATTGGACACAAATGAGGGAGCACAAAGTTAAGGAGTGTGGAATCCCTTGGCCAAATGTGTTACATGCCACTAGATGAGTAGACAACACAAGCAAAGGAAAACCCTAACTTGTGCGCCACTTATGTATGCTACCCACTCTTGCTTGTGCTCCAATTTCTTCTATTTAAAGGGGAGAAAAGCTAACCTTTGCACATATCAATTCAACCCTAGCACATGTGTCATGCACCTAACTCTTTCTCTGTAATCTCACTTTTCATCTCCTCTTTGCATTCAAACACCAACCCTGCCCTAGTGAATTTGTAATTCCTTGGAGAGCTAGCACTTCTTAAGCTAAGTGGTTGATTTTTCTACTCTATTGGTTACATGAACTTGGTAAAGGCTTTGAATCAAATTGGTTCATATGGATCATCATTGATATTGGAGATCAAATCCAAAGGAGTTGCCTGAAGACAATTTGAAGGAGTTGATCATACAATTCATTTGTAGAATTGCTTGGAGATTAAACTCAATATTGAAGACCAAGGATTTTGAGAACAACTCTTAAGAAAGTATAATTTAAATTATTACTTTACTATTTATTTGAATTGTACCTTGCTTTATGAAAATTTGTAAACTACATATGATATGGGTGTAGGCAAAATTTTAAAAATCCACTACTCATATTTGATGCTTTTAATTGGCATTCTTGATGCTTAGATCTATTTTTTCTAACATCAGTAGGTCTTTAGTGGCCAGTTGATTGGTTCCTTTAGAATAGTTGACTGGTCTAGTCTAGTCCAAGATTTCCTCTAAGCCCAAACTGGCTATTTGTTGGTGTTGGGTTTCATGGCAACAAGCACAGTGGAAATTTAAAATTTGAAACCCTAGCCACAAATCCATGTGTAGAATATAAACCAGTTGGTCCAGAAAAATACCTTTTCGCGTTGCGTTTATTGCAATGTGTAGCAACATAGGTCAC